>OZ010580.1:13606775-13661775 GCA_963932145.1 Acanthosepion lycidas | reverse complement strand
AACTTGATTCTTATTCTAACAGAAATTAATGCATTTTTTCATTTTAACTGATGAAAAAAGTATTCGTACAAAACTAAAAAAGCATATTAACTTAAGAAAGGATATTCCACAAAGTATTAAATTGAGTTCCACAACTACCAGTCTATACCTGTATGTCTCAACTAATGATTTGCACACATTGAGTGGTATTTTGTCCCATTTTTCTTGGCATATTGTCTTCAAATTCTTGATATTTGTTGGTACTCTTTTCCCAATTTGAATTTTCAAATATCGCCATAAATCCTTGATTGGGTGCAAGTCTGGAGACTGACTTGGCCATTCCAAGACATCAATGTTACTTTCAGCTAACCATTTCCTTGTAGATCTAGCTTTATGCTTAGGATCATTATCAAGTTGGAAAACCCAATCAGGAGGCAGCCGAAGTCTCTCGACAGAATGCATTAAATTGTCTTTCAGGATTTTCTGGTAGCTTTTGGCATTCATCTTGCCATCTATTATTGATATTCTGCCAACATCTTTTACCGATATACAGCCCCAGATCATGATACTACCACCACCAAATTTTACAGTTGGCAACATGTTCTTTGGTAAGTAGGCTTCACCGTCCTTCCTCCACACATGATTTCGATAATTATGACCAAACAACTCTATTTTAGTTTCATCTGTCCATAGTACTTTTTCCCAAAATGAATATTCTTTATCCTTATGCTCTTTAACAAATTTTAGCCTAGGATCTCTGTGTCATTTCAAGAGGAGTGGAGTCTTCCTTGGGATGCGTGATTTCAGACTGTTTTTGTGTAGTTCATTACTTATCGTATGCTTGGTTACTTTCATCCCTACTGCACACAGATGTTCCTGCAGCTCTTCTCGGGTAACCTGTGAATTTTGTTGGATCTGGCGTCCTAATATCCTTGCTGATCTTAGAGAAATCTTCCTCGGAGCACCTGTTCGTCTTTAGTTTTCGACGCTATTACGAGTTTTAAAACTTGCAATGAATGAAGCAATTGTAGTAAATGGAATATTCAGGTCATTAGAAATCATTTTGTAACTGTTCCCATCTTTCCAAAGAGACAAAATATGTTGTTTTTGTGAAATAGTCAATTCTTTACCTTTAGGCATTATTAGAACTTTCTCGTAAAACTAGAAATGGCAGAATGCTCTGATAATGGTTAATAGCGTTAACTATAATTACTATGATTATTTTATTCTAATAATTGATTTGTACGAATACTTTTTTCACCAGTTAGAATTAAAAAAAAAAAAATGCATTAATTTCTGTTAGAATAAGAATGAAGTTTATTATTTTTTAATAGTATGTGTCTTTGTACATAAAATGTGCCGAGATTTTTTTTATTTAAGGTTTTTACATTTATAAAAATACAATTTTTCAAGAGTACAAATATGTATCCCCCACCACTGTATATATATTAGGTTGGTGCAAAAATAATGTCGTTTTCTCACATAGTAACGTGATAAAACGACATTATTTTTGCACCAACCTAATATATAGATACAGATATATATATATATATATATATATAATATTAGGTTGGTGCAAAAATATCGTTTTTTGACGTATTTTTTTACGTCAAAAAACAATATTATTTTTGCACCAACCTAATAGCTAGATAGATAGCTAGATATATAGATATATCTATATATAGATATATATAGAGAAAGATACAGATAAATGTTATTAATACTGTTTATTATAAACAGAGCATTTACTTAAATATTTGTATCTAAAAAAGAATGTATAAATATAAAACTGTCTTTGAAAATATATATATATATATATATATATATATATATATATTAGCCCCTCTACTTAGAACAATATGTCCATCACTTATAAAAACATTCAGGCAACCTTGTTGAAAAACCAAGGCAAATAAATATGACTGACAAACTCATTGCCAGTCTATATATAAAATCAATTTATACCAATATCCCAGTGAAAAATGCTGAAATCTCTTAAAGTATCTAACAAAATCAAAGATAAACCTCTACCAATATCTAAAATAGGTAGATTTTCTGTTGTCACAATGTGGGATAGTCAGGGACAAAGGTAATGGAAAAAAAAAGAATACAGATGAATTTGGCTAGATTGAAAAAATAATCTTTCAAAAATTTTGAAACTACCAGTGATTCTCATTTTGTGCGCCTGTGTATATATGGTAACATCAACTAAGCCTGGTCCAATAAAATCCTAACGGGTGAAACTTGTCACAAAATAAGATAAAGAATGAAATATATATACACACACACACACACATATATATATATATATATATATATATATATATATATATATGTGTGTGTGTGTGTGTGCGTCTACATATTTTTAACTATTAATTAAAACATGTTTCTGAAAATGTTCCATTTTCTTGAATTGCAGATGAAGAATATCATTACAAATGGTCTGTGATCCATTTTCCTGAGGGAGCAGAGAAAGGGTCTATGTCTGGTCCTGACAGCCCAACCTTCACTCTTAAAGATGTAATTTCTTTTTCAATAAAATCCTTTTTGCATCATAGTAATATGGTTTCCATTAAAACTTGCACTTAGTTATTATAATTTAGTGCTAATTTTAATATGATTAAATTGTTACATTGAATCTATTAGGAATAAATACTGGTACTATTTAAATTGACTGGTCCACTCATAAAAAAAATTGGGAGTGCCAAATAATTATCTTCCTCAAGCCATGACATATGTCAGAAGTGAAAAATATGGATTTGTTTTTATCATTTTAGAAGATGGTCTTGTTTATAATATAAATGCAGTGTCAAATCAATCCTTGACTTCTAAAAGAGTTATGCATGCTTTATTTTTATTTACAAATGCCAAGTATGAAACTGTATTTAGATCATAGATAAATGCATACTAATTATTATAAAGTGAGAAAGTCTCAGTAGTGCAGAGTTATCAAAGATATAAACAGTTTCAAACTTGATTTGTAAATAAAAACGAAGTACAGATAACTCTTTAAGTCAGGATCAATTTGACAATGTATATTATGAGCACGATGCCACTTCTAAAATCAAAATCAATATTTTTCAGTTTTGACAAATGCCGTAGCTTGAGAAAGGCCCAAATAATGCAAATCTGCAAAAATTGTTAAACATTCTTCTGTTTGTTTGTTTTTTGTTTGTTTTTACAAATAGACCAATCAATTTAAGTAGTGCCACAATACCTTTATAATTTGATATATTGAAAGTACCAAAATGATAATTACATAGATGCTAAAAAAAAATGAACACATTCACTTATAATTTGTAATTATGCCCTTTATAATAATATTTCTTACCTTAAAATGATCTAATTGAATATTATTTTTTGAAAAGTTAAGTCACATTTCTCAAGCACTTGATCTTTGCAATTGATTTTTTATTTAGCTTATTTTTATTGATACTGGATTTTATGTTTGGCTGCAATTCATATAATTTTATCAGTTTATTTTGATGTAATGTTTGCCATTGTATGAGCTTTGACTTATGCCATTCACTTTGATCTACAATATGGATTAAAAAGAAAAATCAAATGAGATGATTTAAATGCCTGAAGAATTTTTTTTTTTTTTTTTTTAAACAGTTGGTTCTTGGTTTGTATACATTGAAAGTAGATGTCATTGGAAAAAACAAGGCTGGAGAGGCTACTGTCAATATAACTGTGATCCCGCGTAAGTAATAATTCAATGTAGTTTGAATTAAAAATTTTGCGTTTATATTATTTATTTTTATTATGAACTTATAATTTAACTTGATCCTGTCATTGTGTGTAATATATATATATATATATATATATATATATGCAGCATATCTTCATTCAAGCGTGTTTCATTAAATATAGACATCATATCTATTTATTTTTATAATAATGCTTTCTAGTTCTCTAATTATCTAAAAAGAAAAATATGAAAAAGTTCTTGCTGTTTTTTTTTTACATTGTGTATCAGTGATTGCTTCAATCACTGATACACAAATGAGTGAGTCATATACCGGGAAAGTGGTAAGAGTAGAGACATTGCTTTTGACCAATACAAGGGCATTGTGCAAATACATCAGTCATAGCTCAAGCAGTTGTGAGGAAACATGGTGGTGTCAAAAGAGCTCATTCATGTCTGCTTTATGACTTTAAGGTGAGCTTGTCCACAGTCACATCAAGTCATTGAACATATGAAGCCTTTTTAATGCTTTGAGTGACTGCACCACCAGGCATTGGTTCCTGAAGTTCAGGTCAGGAGATCTATCCCTTTGCGATGAACCCTGCAGTGGCTGGCCATAGGTCTTGGAAGATGAGGTCCAGAAAGCAGCCATAGAGGAGGACAACAGTCAAACTCCACCTGCACAGACATAGGGAAGGTGCACAAGTTGAGCAAATGGGTACTCCCACACACTGTTGGATGCTAACAAGCAATGAGTGACAGCCTATTTCTTGTTAATGTAATCATATATATCAGTAACTAAAACATTGTCTGTCACCATGGGACCCTGTATCTCACACCACAAGACCCCCTCTACATCCGCACAAGATCATGCTCTGTGTCTGGTGAATTAGTTGATGAGTGGTACACTATGAACCACCACCACTGACTTGTCCTCATAGCAGTTGGAACAGGTGCAACATGCACTAATGCAGGAGGTGTCAGCATTTCAAGAGTATACTGTTCCCACATGACAATGCTAGTCCTTATGTGGCATATGTGTCCAGGGATACCATACAGTGACTTGACTGGGAGACACTGTGCCATCCACCTTGTGCTTCTTCTATTCACCTTTGTGGAAACTCCTTTGCAAATGAGACAGACTTGTGGCAAGCACTCAGACGTTTTTGCATCTAAGACACCTGATTTTTAACACAAAGGTATTGTGCAGCTGGAGGCATGTTGGCAAAATGTTCTGGATGCTGATGGGGATTACTTTGAGGGCTAATAGTATGTCAAATTTTCTGTTTACATTTTTTATTTTTTTATTTAATAAATAAAAAAGTGCAATTACTTTTTATGGTTACCACCATGTGTGTGATCCACATACAGGTCTGTTTTGCTCTATCACAACTCATCAGTGTGGTTAGACATCTGATTGCTTCAAGCCAGGATTAAAACCAGACTGATTTGGCATCAGTTGGAGTTTTTACCCCTGAGCTATCAGCGTATGGCAGAGAGGGAAATTTTAGCATAACATTTTTAAAAATGTAAACAAACACCAGACAGCCATAGTGCTCAATTCATTTAATGAAGAACGTTGTTGTGTTAGCAGAGATGGTTGTTGTTTAGAATTCATCTCTCTCAACAGTGCTCAACTAAAATTATCGAGAGCATAATAATAATATTGATATATATATATATATAGTTTTAAGGTATGCTATATGTATGGGTTAAAGTGCTCAATATCAGGCATTGAGGATATATAAGTATAAAAGTTCACACACACACACATATATATATATATATATATATATATATATATATATATGTGTGTGTGTACTACTTTTATATTTATATATGCCCTATGCCTATTGAGCACTTTAATCCATATTTACACACATGCACACACATAGTTAAGCCCAAAATTAAAGAAAAGATTTTCATTAAAGAAATGATTTTTTTTTTCTAACGAAACTGATAAAGACAGAATGAAAGAGATAATACATGACAAATATAGAGAAAAACTATTTCATTTAAGTATTATTTGCAATTTGATCATAAATGGTAAGTTCAAAATTACTTATATCCATATTTTAATAACTGATTCCCAAATACCTTTGGGAAATGTATGAATTCACCTACCTCTTCACCCCAGCTATGGGATAAATAGAACTCATATTTGGAAAGATCATTGTTATACTCAAAAGTGAATGCAATATTCACTTGCAAAAAAGAATTATTCTTACATTTCAAAATATGTTTCAGCTTTAAATAAAAGAGTTGATAAGCCATAAAAAAAACAAAACAAATCAATCAATACCAAGTATTCTACAAGTATTTTGGCCCAAAATTCTTTTTCTAAGACAGGACCTCTCAGTTCCTAAGGCTTCTTCATAATTATTCATGTCATCAACTTTCTTCACAAATTGGGTTACAGCAAAAACATGCAAAATCATTAACATTATTGTCCACGAATCGTTTTTTAGCAAATTTTCACATTAGTTTAAATCATTTGTCTTCTTGATAGTTCTGACATTCTAGTCCATGGTTTTTGGTGGCCTGTTTAATGTTTGGGTTCAAAATCTGACTAGATTTCAACTATTCACTTTAACCAAGTTACTAGTTCCATTGGCTGATAAATATCCTCATAGCATAATGCTGCCATCATCATGCTTGACTGTTGCCAAGCAAAAGCAACATCTTTATATTCAAGAAGTTTTTTTCAATTTTGTTTCATCTGATCAAAGAATTGATGACCAAAACTTGAATTCATGCAAGGGTGATGTTTAGCAAAATGGGACAGAAGAACACAGTACATAACATGAGTAAAATGTTGGCGAAACAGGGATTAGGAGAGATAGAAAAAAGACAAACTTTACTTTGAGCTACAAAGGTGAGTAACTTGTGGAGAGCTGTGACTGCTCAAGGATATGGCACATAGAAGAAGACATATTTGGTTTGGAGCAATGGAGTCTTTCTTCGCCATCTTTCTTGTAGGTCAACATTATAAAAAGGTCACTGAAGTGTCTGCTGAGATATTTTGAAAACAGTCATTCAAACCAGTTAAAATATACTTGGTAACCCTTAGATGCTTGACATCTCTGTGGACTCTGTGAAAATTATACTCTCTTAGTAAACCCAAATCTCTGTTTAATCAGAGATAACAATTTCCCTGTCGCATTATCCTTCAACCAATCATTTCATAGCATGAATCAGATGCATGCTTTTGGCATCTTCATTCAACAATCAAAAAGGGAGATGCAGATCAAAGTTGAAATTTATTTTCAAAATAAATTCAAACATGGAGGATTTAAACAGGGATTTGGGTTTACTTGGTGAGTATAATTTCCACAAGGAGACCTCCAACCAACAACATTCCTTGGAAGAGTAAATCCCACTTCTTTATTTATTCCTTGCATCATTGAATAAGAACACAGGCATGTCTGAAAATTTCAACTTTAAAATCTATCTCTTCATGTTTCATTTCATTCAAAAGGTTAAGATACAGTATTGATTTTATTGACAATATTGGTATCATTTTGTTGCCTTCTTATTTTTCAAATTTTATTAACCAAGCTGTTAAATCTAAGCAGTACATGTGGGCGACCTTTCATTTAATTATATAAATGCAATAGAACAATATATATATATATATATATATATATATATATATTTATTTGTTCTATTGCATTTAAAAGTTCTTCATGAAAGCTATTTTGTCCTGGACAATATTGAGATGCTTGTATCCCAAAAGACTATTAACAATGACTAGACTTAATGAAAATTTAAAGTCCAACTTGTAATATAGAATAACAAATAAAAAGTCAAATGAAAGAAATTGTCTGGGTATTTGTCTTGTATTAGAATGCCAAAATGTTTATGAAGATCAGCTATTATATTATTGAATACAGATTGATTGATTTTGAAACTTTTTTGACTCTTCTCCTTCCACTTCACCTGGGGAAATGGCATTTAAGGATTTTTTAATTTTGTCAATCAAAAGTAAATCACGAAGCAACTTTTGAGCAAATATAATAACCTTTAAAACACATGAAAAGTAAATATAAAATGTTTTAGCATATTTTAATAAGAGTAGAAAATAACTTCAGAAATTAACACCAAATTAACAGATCTTTTAAGTTTTGTGTGATTATTCACCAAATATTATTTTTATATTCATGGTCTATATTATAAAATGTGGAAGGAAAAAACTTCTCTATATTGATGAATTTTATAAAATTTTGTTTTTATAATTGTTTGCTTTGTTCTTGAAAATATTACCAATGCTTCTGATTTTTAAAAAAATATTTTTATGTTATGAAACATATTTAAAAGATAAATTATAATGAATTTCCTCCTACCCAATATGCATCTTTCTCCTCCTCTTCTTCCATGTATGTTGCATGTAAACATGTCTATACAATAGAGTATTTGGTCCCAGTTTACTAGTTCTCTAAGACATATATTCTTGTTCAGTTTGTGAGCTGATTTGATTAGGTTCATTGAGAACCAGTTAAACTCTTTTATTGTTACATCTTATATTTTGAAGTTTCCATATGTCTTTTATTCAATTTAAAGAATGTCCTTCAGTAATCTAGTTTAATCAGAACTGATTAGTTACTTAAGGAAAAATCTTTTCTGTTCATAGCAAACTCTACATGCATGAAAATAACAATAGACATTTTTGTTTAAAATCATATAAATTTCATTTTCTCCAGGCTACATTGACAAGAATACACAGTATTATTTGAAAAAAGTAAATCTGATATAAATCATATTATAATTTTTTTTTTTTTTTTTTTTAAACTCATGAACATTAAATTAGATTATAATATTAAACTTCTTTCTGGTCATTAGAATTATAAATATAACCTTAGTGAAAATGTTGCATTTTCTTATACACAAACTAAAATAAAAAATGTTAATTACAGAATATCTATGTATATTTATAAAACCTTTACAAGTGTGGTTTCTTTCAAAATATGCATCCAACAAAGGTGTAAAATAATGCAATGCAACCAACAGTAATCAAAATCGGCACCTTAGATGACCAAATCATATTTGTATCAAAATTTCTTTTTACCAGCTGTGATAGTAAGTAGTATCAGCTATAATGATCTATCAAGATTTCCATAAACGACAGTATTTGTCATAGTGGTGCCCTCTTTTAATTCTTTTTTTAATACATGTGATCTTCAAAGCAAAGTAACTCTTGTCTTATTTTGAAGCTATAGATTTTCTTTCCTTGAGTTATGATTATCAAACCTCACTTTTTTAACACAAAATATTGAACCATAGAATTCATACTCTTCATTTCAGTGCTCTAGCCATGAAGCTATTTCACAATAACTGTCTGATATAAGATTAATTTGATTTATTACAGCTAATCAACAGATGTTAGGTAATAATTTATTTTTCTTCTATTTTTTCACTTTCCTTACTTTCAGCTAAAAGAACGAACAAACCCCCAGTGGCCATCATCAAACCAACCAGCCTAAAGGTTAAATTGCCCAAATCTGCTATTTTGGATGGCTCTGGTAAGGCTTTCATTAAAATATATTAATTTTTAAATTTTATTATTTTTGGAAAATATTTGTTTAATAAGTCATTATCCTTGTGACTGATGGTGTTTTTTTTTTTGTTTATTTGTTTTGTTTTTTTTTTTTGTTTGTTTTTTGTTTGTTTGTTTTTTTTTTTGTTTTTTTTTTTTGTTTTTTTTTACATGGGTGGAGATATATGTGCTCAAACATTTCACAGAAGCAAAACTTACACAATATACCTGGTTGTCTGAAATGTACCTTTTGTCATTTGATGAAAGGTTATTTAAACTAGAGCCCAATATGATCTTTTGTTTTGCTTTATATTTCAAACATATTCAATACATTAACTATATTAATTTAGATGACAAACTTAAGCTAATGAAGATGAGATATTGACGGTTGCAATATTTATGAAAAGGGCAAAGTTTTTTGTTTTGTCTTTTTTGTAAAATTGCAAACATTTTTTAATGTTCTTTATTATAAGAAAATATCACTTGATATTTTAAATTGTATATAAACATTACATGCATACAGATAAGTATACATGGCCCAAAAAGATACACAGCATTATATATACTTATAAATTTATAAAGGAAAATTTATTTTAAATTGCTATATGTGCTGCCCAATAAACTTATGCAAGAGCAGTTTTAACTATTACTCTCTGCACCTCAACTAGCTGTTTCAAAGCTTAGCTAATCAACTTCTTATTCATAATACATAATGTCATATTTAGATACTCTTCTTTTTTTATGGTTGGAACTGAATGTATTTTGGAAGGTTGGCAAATATGACATAAAATACTGAATTTTTTATGGAAATAAGGCTTTATATCTGGCTTTATTTCCACTCTTTTTATTTTATTATTCACTTGACTTAGTTTGGACATTCATAAGTCTATCACCCCATCCATCATGGCCTTGTATCAAGGTCGGATGGTCATTAGAGAGGCATTCTGTGTCCTGACATTGCTGGGCAACCAGTTCATCTTGCTCTATGGCTAAGTGTTCAGAACAGTAGATCACTGACGAGTTTTTGTTTTGCTCACCAGCAGTGTCCTGTAAAAATATCAGGGATGGGTTCATAAAATTAATTTAGTTGGATGTTGTCTCCAGGAGATGCTAAGCATAGCTCTCAGCATTCGAGTGTAGGTTCCATCAAGATTAGACTGCAGGGTTTTAGTTGATTTCCAGACAGTGGCACCTACATTAACACCCACCTCTACAGTGGCTCAAAAGTGTCTCTGCTTGAGGTTGTCTGGTATATCAGATTTCCAGATTCTACTGTTTATTGCTTACTAAAAATCATAAAATGACAATCTAATTAATTGTTATAAAAATCAAGTGAAATTAAGGCAAAAAGAATACTAGTCAAGAATAAATAATTATCAATGCGTCATTTTTTTTTTTTTTTTTATAAAGTTATAATATGAACGAAAATATTTACAAAGAATATTTTTTTCTCAAAAGAATTCAAATTGTTTCAACTATTATATCATCTACAAGGTGACTATTGATTTGGCTTTCAAAAGATAAAAATGATATAAGCAAAACAGCAGTATAATCTGAATTGTTGAAAGGTCAATATAACTAATATTTAAATATTTAAATAAACTGCAATTTTTTTTTTTTTTTTTTTTTTTTTTTCAGCTCATGTCCTGCCATATTTTACACCTTGTGTTTTGATGTTTTTAATTTTTACTAATAATTTAATATGTTATAAAATTGCATGAGCATTTAATTAAGAAAAATAAATGAAAGTAAATTTTTTCCAGGCTATACAATTAATATAAGCCTTTCTGTTCTAATGTAGATTTCTTTCTTGGTCATTTATTTTGAACTTAAAAAAAAATTATAAGACAAATATAGAAATAAATTATTTTGACATTCTACACTCACTGTAAACTCCTGATTTTAATACTATTTAGAACCTGATAAAATATACAACTATTTTGATACATTTTTCAATTTAGGATTCAGTGAGTTAATGATATTTAACATTTAAACATTTATTAATCCGAGCAGTGTCATGTGATGAGGGTTACAAAGATTGTTCTGCCTGCTTTCGAAATGTTACTTTTACCAAAACTGACCAGTGCTACAAAAGAATTATACAGCCATCAAGCAAATTTAAGGGATAAATAAATACCTATGCCAGTTATCAAAGACAGAAAGCATAGCTAAACTATAATATATATGTGTGTTTTTATTACTTCTGGAATGCATAATAATTGACTGACAAAGAGTTCTAAATAGTTTCAGATTTTTCTGAAAGTAAAAACCATTGTGAATGAAAAAGGAATAACTTGTGAGTAATGAGCACTACAAATCGTATTGGATGAGGATGCTGTTAGTCACCAGTTTGTAGTGGGAGGTACTACTTTTTCTGGTTGAGGTGGAAAACTCAACAATCAACATTTTCAAAAGAAATGAATTTCAACGTGTGTAGGAACTTTTATACATATTTATATAAAGTATAACAGAGATCAGAAAAAAGGAAAGAAAAAATTATATGTATACATATTGTTCAAAAAAGGAAAGAAAAAATTATATGTATACATATTGTTCAAAAAAGGAAAGAAAAAAAATTAATGTACTTAGCTGTAGTGTGTGTGATGTCCATATGATTTGTTTGAAATTAACTAGTCAGTTTGTAAGTGACTAAAAAGTTTCCCCATTTAAAATGATAAATATTTTGTCTCGGCATTTTAATTAGAATATTTATTATTTAAATATTGATAGATTTATTATTTTTTAAAGAATTGTATTAAAAAGAACTCTTTATTCAGTAACCTTCAATAATAAATAGACCCAATAAAAAAGTTGGTGAGAATTTGTTTGGACACCTCTAAAGAAAATCATGCTTGGAGACATACACACACACTTTTGTGCTATGTCTGTTAATCAAAGTAGAATTTCATGCCATTTAGTGCCAATGATAATGGCCAGACTCCTTGTATACTGGAGCACTTAACAGAATTGTCTTCCTATCTTTATCTGTCATGGCTTCAACTTTCAATGGCTTCCATCAACTTAGTACAAAGCTTGATACAAATTCTATGACACATTATAATGTCAGAAGGTCAACTCTGCATTTCAATTTGCCCAGAGCAGTATGGTCATCAGCTCCATGATTATTGCTATTACTGATATATATATATATATATATATATATATTCACCAGCCTCCAATGAAAAATTTATGGCTGCCTATTCAAAGGAAGATTGTCCTGTTCTCAGAATCTTGTCTCTCATGGCATGTAAGACATCAGTAGAGATGTTCTGATAATTGTGTGTGTATACGCACAACATTAGGCTCTTACCTTAATGATCAGTTCTTTTGCAACTGAAAGTAAGCAATTCTTCTTTAGTTAGCCTTCCAGTGAGTTTGAACCAAGGTTTTTCTCTTAGTATACATTAAAATGTGGATATGTGTATTACTGTGTATAAGTTAACTTTGAAACTTCAATACCAGTTTTTAAATCTAACAACTTACACATAGGCTCTCCTCATCTTTTGAAGGAATATGGGGTAGTTACTTCCTATAGCAAACCTTCTTTTATAGAAGCTGCAACTACAAGAATAAAAATAATTTTAAAATGAAAGAATCGTAAGGTATTGTCTTATACTTGACATGATTTAAAGCACCCAAAACTGTTTCTAATCATGACTCTTAGCTGACAGAAATTAGTTTTTTTGATTTCATTCATGTATTATTTGTTTTGTGTTTTGATGCTAATAACAAAATGTCCTCCAAAGTAAGTTTCATTTGAAAATCATTTTTTTCTTAAATATTCTTTTTTTACATTTGTTTGCTTGCTAAACACACGTCTGAATTGATCTTTGCTCATAAGAATCAAAAAAACAAAGGCATCAGTAAAAAAAAATTATATAGTCAAGTTAGTGTGCACAATAAAAATGTTTACATTATTAATTTTTTTTTTTTTTGTATGAAAAATTAGTTGTTACTTTCTTTATTTTTAGTTCTATGGCATTTATTGATTTATGAGTGATTTGGCAAACTAATCTCAATACTTTGGTTTCAAATTACTTTATTTTTTCTTTTATTTTTGTTTATCATCTTTTTTTACTTAGATTTTATTACAAAATATTTTAATTCATTAATTTTCAAGTGAAAAAATATAAATACAGCTTTTTATGACAAACATATTGTATAAATGTCAAATAATTATTCATAAATCTAAAACTATGGAAATCAACATTTTCTCTTTTTCTTTTGTAGTTACCCTATCATTTTGTCAAACCATATTAAATTAGGTACTAAATACAATTAAGCACTTGGATTTCTTTCTTAGTATTAATTCAATCATGCAAGCTAGTCCATGTAACATTGTTCTGGCTTTATATAATCACTAAATCATATAAAAATAATTTTGACTGTTCATGTATATCTATTTGATTATTCTATATCTAAAAATTTAAATGCTCAATATTAAACTTTAATTAGTAATTTCATTTTTCTTTTCTTTTTTTTTTTTTTTCCAGAAAGTACCGATGATGTTAAAATTGTTAAATACAAATGGGAAGAGATCAGTGGCCCAATCAATGACCGTCCTATTGAAGGAAACAAGTCAATGTTGAAGTTGGATCAATTGGAACCTGGAGAATATCAGTTCAAGTAAGTAGGTAATTTAAAATGTAAATTAGTGATAAGTATGTTACAAAAGATTAATTCTCTTATAAGATTGTGATGCTAATGTAATGGCTATTTAATGAAATATTGAGCTTCTAAGTATTTCAGTTTTAATGAAGTATTCTTAAAATATTTCTGTCTGTGACAGTAAATACAAGATATAAATTTACAAAAGTACCTTATGGTTGTAGATTGCAGAGAAATTAATATTTTTTTATCTATTGTTAACAGAAACTGTGTATCTTATTTGCTACCTAATACAATATTTAAATCTTTCCAGTAACAGATTATTTACTATTAAGTATATCCACAATATATATATATATATATATATATATTACAAATTTACATAATTGTAGTGTTTGTGAAGAAAAACTTAAAAAAATCTATATAAATTGGGATGAGGAATAATCATTATTTACATCCTCATCTTTGTTGTTGTTATCTGACCCTCATTAGGTGTATGTAGATGTGAATAACCTCCAGGGAATTTCAAACTGAACCCTTTGTTTAATCTACAAGATTGTTCTCCTTCCACTGCCCACGTCTTGAGATATCTTGTCTTATTTAGGTTTGCTCAATTATTGTTTGCCTCATTTGCACTGAATCCAAATACATACTGCCTGGCCCAGGGATTGAACTCACAATTACTGTCACAAAATTTATGAATCAAAAATTTAATCCAGTAGGTTATTGTCCCTTACGACAATTCTGTGCAGAGAACTTTGAGCCTTAAACCTAACCTGCCTGCTGTTTAGTGCTACTGCTGTTGAAGACTTGCTGTCATTTGTCTTTCACTCTTTATTAGCTGTTCCCTTATTGTATCTATTTTTATGCTAAGCTTACTAAGGAGGTGTCCTCATAGCCTAATATATGTGCTGATTCTTTCAGATGTCTAACTCTAATGTTCTTCCTTGTCCAATATTTTCGTTTAATTCCAAAGGAATACCAGTGGAACAAGAGAAATCTAACCCTGTAGATTAAATAATGAAGTCAGTTTGAAATTCCCTGTAGGTTACCCAGACCAAAATGCACCTACTTGAAGGCCAGAAGGCACAATGGCCAAAATGTTGTGATGATAAAGATTAGGACAATAGTACACACTTAAATAATGTAAAATAAATTAAAATCTAGGTAAAATTAACCAATCAGACAGGTGCAAATTATAGTGGAGACATTATTAGAACATATTCTACTAATCAGTTTCAGACAAAAAAGAAACTTGTATTAAAGCACTATCCCTCTTGAGTGGATGCCCACTTAAAAATGAAATTTAATTATAATTTACAGAGAAAGATAAAATTTACACAGCATTTAAAATGTATCAAATTATTAATCTGCAAAGTTTCAGCTTTAAGAATTTATAGCTATTATTAAAAATTTTATTCTCTTCAATATATATTTTCAAATAAAATTTAACATTTATTTGTTGAATATTTGCATGGAGCCTGGTGTCTCCACCTCAGTTTGTACTTTTAGTATAAATAGGAGATAGTGTATCATTGTTGAACATTAATCAATTTTCCCCTAAAATAAAGCTTGAAATTTAACTATTGCCTTGTGACTGAATGTTATATTGTTCATAGGCCTGTGCCTAAGTTTAAAGAAAATACTAGAACGTAAGTTTGTTCACCCACTCCAACAAGGCAAATGTGACACAAGTTTGTTTTTAAATGCAGCTTCAAGCACTTTTACTTGATGAGTGTATCCAGAAATTGTTCAGTCCCACTAGCTTTTCAATATGAAAAAAATACATACATGTATATAAAATTGTTTAAGAAAAAAAGTGTTCAAATTCATGTTTGTTATTATATTGTAGAGCCAAATGTGCTTTCACTATTTTTTCTTAATTCTGAATTCTTTCATCTCAAATTCGACTAAAATCATTTATAAAATTCAAACTTATACCATTTAAGACCAGTGCATAAAAATTGACTTCCACCAAGGTGTTTTTTTTTTTTTTTTTTTTCTACAAAAGCAATCTCTCTGGAAACTGACAAAAATCATTGTTGAAATGTTGTTTAAAACAACAAAAACTTTGTACAAGAAAAATTAGGGCGACTTTTCACTTTTATGATCAATTTTTATATAGCATCAAACTATAAAAAGGCTTTTAAAAATGTTTTGGCAGCATAGTTTTTTTTATATAACTGTAAAATAAATATTTGGTACACCCATCCAAATTCAGCTTCAATCCAAAAAAAAAAAAAATTCCTCTGTAAAATTCAGTTTGTATGACCCAACATGCTTTTTTTCAATCCATTTTACAAAAATATAAAACATATTCTTTTATTTCTTATTCTTATCATGAATGTTTGTTTCCTATTTATTTTATATAAGCTCTTAAAGCATCAGAAGATATGAAAATGTCACTTTACTTTAAAAATAAATTTAAAAAAAATCTATCCTTTTATTTATTTCTTTACTTACCTCATATATTCTGACAAAATTTTCATGAGTGTTCAGGCTGTTCTTGCTTCCATTGCTGATCTATCTTTATACAACACTTCTTCAAAGTCCTTACTTCAAAAGGTGCTACATACTTGAGATCAATAGCTTAAAAGAAGTTACCTAAAGCTAACTTCAAACTTCCTGTCCCTTCCAATAAGTTACAATTTTGTAAACTTTACTGAACATATCAAGATATATAGATATATATATGTTTTAATATCCTCTATAAATTGTGATACATTAAAAAAATGCTGTCAGCAACTTCAGAGAAAATAGTTTCAATAAGTCCTTTACCTTTGCTATGATGCAACTTATAAGAAAATAAACCTTACTTTTAAATCAGTTTTATTGAATAACTGAATTTACCCGGTAGCTTATAACCTTCCAACAAAAACAAATAATTTAACATTACCATATAGTTGAAATTGCTTTATTTGAAGTCAATCTTTATTCAACATAAATTCTCATATTTTGGTAATACAAAACTGAAATAGATAATGGTTGATAAGTCTCAGTTGTTGCCACCTTTACAAATCAAATCCAATGGTTTTGTTTTGTTTCAAACAAAAAATTCTTTTATGTTAAAGTTTTTTGTTTATTGCAAATATCTGTTCACCACAATTGCATGATGTTTGTCTGCATACTTCTATCTGAGAATTACATTGTTTTGTAATATCATTTGAGAAAAGATTTTATGGAAGCTTCCCCCACTGCCATCTACAAGAATTTTTAAAATCCTACATCATTGAAAAGATCTGGTTCTTAGGTTTAAAAGCAGTATTTAAATCCACTTTTACAGAAACTTCCAATGATTTGCTTTGAATTATTATTAGGTTGGTGCAAAAATAATGACGAAATAATGTCGTTTTTTGACATATTTTTAAACGTCAAAAACAACATTATTACGTCATTATTTTTGCACCAACCTAATAATTACTCCTTATTTATTGCTTAATGATACTTCACAATTTATGCACTATCCTTATAGTAAAGAACAGAATGACTGAACGATAAGATTTTGAGCAGTACATATTCAAAGCAAGAAAAAAAAGCAATTGATAATGCATAAAATTATTTCTATCAAGGTGCAAACTTTTGGAATGGCAAAGTTATACTCAGTTACTGCTTGAACCTAATAAAAAAAATTATTATTATTATTGTTGTCATTATCATCATCAATAATAATAATAATAATAATAATAATAATAATAATGATGATAATAAAAAGAACTTAACTTTTTAATTTTGCACTACCAAATTCAGTTTGGACTATCAAATTCCTCCAAAAGTGCATGCAAGCATTTTTCCTTTCTGGTCATCTTTGTTCAGGTTTGTTTTTGTTTTTTTTGTTTGTATTTTTTTTTTTTTAACTATTTTAGTGTTTTTTACATAACCATCTTTTTTTTAACATCTATCACTGTTTGACATTTATTTAAGAAGATTAAAATGCATTATTTGAAAAATTGTGCAGGAAAAGTCTCTAATATAGATCTTAAGATATCTATTAGTTTTATTCCTGTATTTATTGTTTGGTGATTAGAGCTCTGATATTATATTCTATTTTTATTTAAAAAAAAAAAAAAAATTTTAAATTGCTCTTAATACTAGATCAAAGATCCCTTTCACTCCCAGTTGGTAATATTAAATTTACGTGGGTGCAGGGTAACTCTTCTTGATGATGTGTATCCCAAATATCCAAAAAGCAACAGCCAATGTTATTGGCTAGAGCCTTGAGTATTTTCCCAGTTAATAAAAGAATGCTAATTGCCGAGCTTAACATTAAAAATGCTTAATGCATCTTCAGTCAGATAATGGCTTAATCTTTATATTTTGTTAATTAAGCACATTTTAATGCCCTTTCCCTTTCCAGGTTAACTGTAACAGACTCAGATGGAGCCACAAATTCCACAACAGCAAACGTAACAGCCATCAAGGGTATGTGTTCTTTATTTTTTAATTTTGTGAATAGAAAATGGTTAAGTAAAGAGTGGTTTTAAAAATTTATATTTTATGTGGTAAATTTTGCACCAGGAACAGGTTCTGATTTAAAAATTTATATAGAAAAATATATTAGTGCATTCCATATATTCTAAATGTATAGCATGTGAGTTCAGTATTTGAAACAAATCTTTAATCTGTAATTTTTCTATACATTTGACTTTTATCATTGTTTCCTTCAAAATAATCTTTGTAGGTCTGTGCTTTCCAAATCAGTAGGTAAACCTTCTGTAGAGATGATTATCTTGGAGATGCAAGGAAAAGACTTATTCCATATATATATATATATATATATATATCTCACATATATATTATGAAATGGACAAAGTCCGACAATTATTTTAAGACATTTTTATGTTTATACATTCTTTTTTATAGATACAAATATTTAAGTAAATGCTCTGTTTATAATAAACAGTATTATCCTCCGACAGGAATCGAACCTGTATCCTCTACGGAACCATCATATAGCCTGACATGCTTTCACCGATTTCACCACAAAGGAGCATTTCGATTAGCAAGGTCGATTTTTACTGTTTTTTTTTGGGGGGGGGTCTTTTTGTCCATTTCATAATGTGCGACATCATTTGTTTACATTTGGATACACATTGAGTAGATATGAATATACGTGAAAAATCATGAAAAAATGTAGTTTAAAAACAGTAAAATCAACCCTGCTCCTCTGTGGCAAAATTGGTAAAAGCACGTCAGGCTATATGATGGTTCCGTATAGGATACAGGTTTGATTCCTGTTGAAGGATGCCTATTTTCTATAACAATTTCTCGGACATTCAGACTGGTAAATGTTGTTAATACTGTTTATTATAAACAGAGCATTTACTTAAACATTTGTATCTATAAAAAAGAATGTATAAACATAAAAATGTCTTAAAACACGTGTGTGTTACTGTTTTGTCATTTTATCAATAAAATACCTGGATAAAATATTTTTAATAATAATTAGTTATATAGGCACAAATCCAAGAGGAAAATTTCTCATATGAATGTGACAGCAAGAACTGAAATTATTTTTAATCAATGTTACAATTAATAAATTCCTTTTAAATGTTCAAGTCCATGGTATGGCCACATATTTACTATTATTTAATTCTTTATCTGAATGTGATTTTCCAATGTTCTCATTAAAAATACTTGATTATCAATTTAAAAAAAAACATTATTAGAAGGAAATTAAATTTAAAACATTTGCCTTTTATTTAAAGAAAAGTACAGTAATGTGCAAAAGTCACATTAAACTATGATAAATTTTTAATAATTATCCACTTGTAAATTAATTTTTTGTACCCCCTTTTTCTTCATGGGTGATATGTAAACTTCATGAGTGTTATTTGCATAGCTAGACTTCATAGTCTGTTGTAGGGGTTTCAGATTTGATGGAAAAAATATTTTCTAGTAGATAATTTGAATAATAAAAACAAAATTTTATCATCAAGATCTTTGTTATTATTAAAAGGAAAGATCAAAGAATTTTTTTTTTTTATGTAAAAAATTTTTTTTTTATCTTTTTTAGAGGCTTGGAATGAAAAAGTGCTTAAATTTCCCATACAATTAAATTGATGTGGAAATTCTTACAAAAATCAGATAATTGTCAGATTTTAATGAAATTTTCAAGACTTATTCAGAAATTAATTATTTTTTTAAACATTTCATTTTTAGAAAAATATTTTTTTTTTATATCTGTTACTCTCGTTTTATTTTTATGTATCACTTAATGTTTATAAAGTCCTTAGAAAATTTAAACCAAATCATTTTGGTCAAACAGGACCTTCAGTTACAGAAAATCTTCTCTGATGTGTTTTAATGTATTTTATTAAGACATCATTTAATTAGAAAAAAGCTTTTAATTGCTTTTATAAATATTATGGACATAATGAAAGACATTTTTAGTAAATAATGAATTTTTACAAGAATTGTTTTCTTTTTTCTTTTTTAATTTTAATTAGAATAATTTATAAACTTTTAAATCTTTAAAAATTCTGTATTAATTTGTAGCAGTGCAATTCAGTGCCTCCCAGTATTTTAAAAGGAATTTTGAAATTTTTTTTATGTATGTTGATTTTTGTAAATATGAACATCCATACATACATGAAAATAAGAGAAGTATCAATAATAAATTTAAATTTTATAAGTAAGGCTTAGTACCAAAAATCCAATAAAATATTAGAATGCTTAAAATATAGCCAATGAATGCCCAGCAGCGTGGGTGTGGCTAGACTGGCCTCAGTTTAAAAATTTCGCTCAAAGGAAAAAAAAAATTATCTATTTTTTTTTTTTCTTCCCGACACCAGACCTCTACGATTCGTAGTGTGGTCCTTAATCTCTATCTTAACCGAATGTCACCTGGACTTTATCAATGAGATTTTCACCAGCGTCAAGTGGGTGGTTAACTGGATGCCTCTGCACTCTGTCACTAATTATCTCTCCCGGTAATAAACTCTTATCATGGCCAGGTCTAACATAAAACAGGTGTTTTTCCCAAAAACAAATGATATCTTCGAAAGATAGTTAATGGTTTATTCTTCCCTTTCTTCTTGGGTGGCCTCCGCTGAAGTCTTTCTCGGTCAGTACGTGACCTGATTAATATTATCTCCCAGCTTCTGTTTCGTAGGCCACTTGACCAATTTGAAATTTTCATTATTGCCATGGGCAGATGGCTATCTTTTATTCGCCCCCTCGTAGCATAAATTAATTCGATAGATCCGAGATCTTACGAATTTCCTATCTTCTGTGAAAAAAAAATAACTTTCCTTCGCAAATGAAAATAAAATCTTTATCACTTTTCTTTGTTAAAAAAAATAACATCGCTCAGTATGTCTTTTCGTGATAGCTTCTTCTCGCCTTAATTATTTCAATTATTATTTTAATTTCACGCAACCGCTAAATAGTGTCACAATAGAAGACACAAAAAGCCAACGTCTTGCAAAATGTTCTCATACCAAGCATTGACAGGTTAGAAAATTGCTACTGTTAAATTGTCTAGAGATGTCTTATGATCTCATGGAAATTTTCTGTATTTATTGATTTAAGCAATTTTTTAATCCCTTGACAGTTTCATATCACACAAGAATTATAATGGTGAGGCAGAAAAATATTTAGGAACCGTTTTTTTTTTTTAATTCTACAGTAATGAATAAGTATAGCCACTTAACTTAGATATGTTCCAATGACCAGGTTGGTAAATGAGCTGGTCGTTAAGTGAGAAGTTGTACCTGATTGCTATTTCAGGCATGCTACCTGTGTAATGGGTTTATGTCATCCAGCTTCACGATAGCTTGAATGTCACTTTATACACCATTTGTAATATGTCTAATTGTTTATACAAACAAACAGAATGTGCTATACAATAGGTAGTAAAGAAATTTGAAAATCAATTCTATATTCTGGGCTTTACTTTGTTATACTGTAAATACAGTAAAAGTAAATTTTGATTTATTTTTTCAATTCATTGATTTTGATTCCTTTTGAAGAAAGAAAATTTTTCATACAATAGTGATTTGATTTTTTTATTTTTTTTTATTTTATGAGATTTTATAGTTGATCATATGTATTTAAACAAATAAAGAGTTAAGTGAGGATGATTGTAATCATCAAAAATTTTGTAAAATGTATTTTCAAAATTTAATGCACCTCAATGCTAAAAATATATCACATGGGGAAAGAAAGGAAAAATATTTCAAATATCTTTTTACACCCCCCACCCAAAAAAGAACAAAATAAAAAAAAAAATAAAAAAAATTGCAATTATGATTATTTTTCATCCATTTACAGAGACAGATTACAAGCCTACAGCCAATGCTGGTTCTGACATTGTGATTAACCTTCCACAGAATTATGTCACTTTGTATGGCAATGCTAGCACAGATGACAAAGGGATCAAGAGTTATGAATGGACCAAGGCGCCTGATGGTCAATTGGCTGCAGACATGATGGTAAATTGGTAGTTTCTTTTAAGTTATTTCCCCTCAAGGAAAGAACATTTTCTAGACAGATTGAAAAATTGAAAATGGATAGTTCATTTTCATAATGACATTTACATTGTGTGCATGTGTCTGTGTTTCTCTCTCTTTGACTTTGTTTTGATGTATTTATTGATTTAAACCTCAATTATTTCTTAGAGAAAAACTGTATTCTCTCAAATATAGCATACTGAATATGAATAACATTTTCAATACAACATTTCTTCATCAACCAGTGCTAATATTTTAATGAAAAATGTATTCATTTTTTAATTAGTTTTTCTTCCATTTTTGTTGCTTTTTATCACAATGTTTGAATTGTTTTCACTTTCTACAACTGTTAAGTTAACAGTGTAGATTGGAAAATAAAGAAGCAGTCTGATGAACTTTGAACTCTCATCTCATACTTAGGAGTCTGTTTAGCATCAATAGCACCACTTGACTGATCAATAACAATGCTTCATCTAAGTTATTTTGACAACTTAAGATTATTATATTTAGTACTACTTCTACTACAATTCGGTGTAAACAATGTGACATGGAATAAAATCTGGTAAGGAACAATGTAGTTAAATTAATAAATTTGAATGACATTTGCTGATTGGTGCTGTTTATATCACTCTTATAAGATACAATTTTATTGGTGATTACTTTATTTTTCAATCTATGATGCTTCATTTACAGTTATAAAAGGTCAAAAAATTAAAGTAGCAAAATTAATTTACATACATTTAGCCTACTGTCCTTGTCATTGCTGTTATCACATTTTAGCCATTGTGTCCTTATGTCTTCTTCAGGTGTTTGTTGATCTGGGTAACCTTCAGCAAACTTTGAACTGAACCCTTTATTTAACTATATAGGGTAGACTGTTCTCATTCTATGCTTGTTCAGGGATATCTCATTTTGTTCTTATTTAGTACTGCTTGGTTATTGCACTGTTTCCACTGAGTCTAAAAGGATTGCACTCACAATTACAATGTTACCAAATTCCCAAACCAATGCTTTACTCCACTCTTGTATATATATTTTTTGCTAGGCCTAATAAAAAGGCCTTCGTATCCTAACATGCACTATGGAAGTCAATAAAAAAAATATCAGCAGTAAGCGAAAAGAAGCTACAGTGAATGCAGTCAAGCATGACAAGCAGCAGCAAGCAAATTAGGTTTAAGGCTACAGGTTCTAGACTCAGGATTGTCTTGCAGAAGAAAACAAAGCATTGGTTTATGAATTTGGTGACAATAATTTTGAGTTCAATCCCAGTAGTACAGACTTCGACTCAGTGGAAACAGGACAAGCAATAACTGAGCAATATTAAATAAGAACAAAACTAGATATCCACAGATATGGGCAGTGGAACAAGAAAAGTCTACCCCAGTAGATTAAAGAATTAGTTCAGTTCAAAATGCCCTGATCAACAAGCAAAAGCCAGAGGGCACAATGAAAAAAAACATTGTGATAATAACAAGTGAAAAAAAAAAAAAAAAAAAAAAATGAATAATCACAATGACCTATGAATCTAGATAACTTAATGAAAAAAAAAAAATCTACCCTTGTTGCCTCCTAAAAGTAAGAAAATATGTTACTTGTCTGTATTCAAGTTCATAAAATGTATAGAAATGCAATTTTGATTCACTAAAGAACCTAATGTATTTCACAGACTGAACTAAAAATACTAAAGTTCAACAATAGCTTTTTACATACATTAAAACAAAGAAGTTGTAAAAGCTTTTAAAATTCCAAATAAAAATAGCAGTTTAACATTGAAATTATCCAACATAATGCCCAACATTTTCTTTCTTGACATTGTCACATCTGCATAAACCAATAACTTTTTTCCTTTATTCATCTGATCATTGAAATACTTGCTGGTGACATTTATATGAAATCAACTCTCATATTTCTTGTCTGGTCAATCATTAAGTTGAAGCTGAAAATCAATTTTCAACAATTATATGGTACCTTTTCTATTCAAAGTCCAAGAAGCTTTCTAAATTATGAACAGTTCTTGTCATGATAGTTAATTGTCTGTCTGTTTATGAATGAACAGACACAAAGCATTGTAGATAAAAAAAAAAAAAAAAAAAAAAAAAAATCTAATTGACCTAGCCTCTCATGGTGGAAATCTGAGCACTAACATTCTCTTCTAAGCTTGATGTAGTTGTTACATACTAAGCATAACTCATTGAAAAGAAAAAGAAGGAAAAACTTGTCTTGAAAAAGGGAAGGACTACAATAAACAAACTTGTTTTTCATTTGGAATTATTTTTCAGGGTGTACGTACTCCATTTCTGAATTTGTCCAATTTGGAAGAAGGAAACTACAAGTTCACTCTGAAAGTAACAGACACTGGTGGACAAACAGCTACTGCAGATGTCCATGTATTTGTCAAACCAGGTATGTATGTATTGTCATTATGCTTAAATATGTACATTTTGTATACATGTAATTTTATCTGTCAAGACATTATAATTATGCTTCAATTGATATTCAGAGGGAATGCTAGGCTGAAATATTGTCTGTCCAAGTTGGCATCAATAAATCTTTAAATGATTTTTTTCTGTTATGCTTTTACAAAAGACAAATTTCAATAGATCATAGCAGTAAAGTAAAAAGTGCACATAGAAATTAGGTTTGTCTTCCCGGGATAGTATTATTGGTTGTTATTATTGTATTTTATAGCATAGTGGTATACCTCTACATTTGATACTCACAGTGTACTCCAAACTAGTTGCTTGAGTAAGCTGAGCATAAAAATAACTAAGGAAATAATTCTGCAATGAACATTGTCTTCCATCAAAAATACTTGGAAATTAATATAATCAGTCGGATTAATTTCTTGTTGGTGACTATAAAAATTATACTTAAAATTATCAGTCATGACCGTGTATTTTAATGAAATGAGAATAAAACTAAGTTTCATTTGGTCAAATATCTAAAGATAAGAGATCTTAACAAATTTGGGTTGTAGTGAAATAAATTAATAAACTTGTAACAGAAACCGAATTTAACTGTTATAATTCAGCTATATTTACAATTTTAAGAAAGAAAGAACTTAGCTTCAGAGTAAAAAAAAAATTAGATACAAATAAAAATTTTAGTAGTAATAATAATCATAATGCTGTATGATGTACAAAGATATGAACAATGGTTCATTTTTTTCCTGGCTTTCAAAAGATATTATGTTTAAAAAAAAAAATTAATTTGATTCAAGTTATTTACAACAGCAGAGACAAAAAAAGAAGTTAAATCATCTCATGATAATGAAAGACATAAATTTACAATAATAAACAAAAATAATAAATATAATTTCAAAGAAATAATTTTTTTCTTTACAAAAAAAACTTTTATATATAAATAGGACTTGTGAACAATGCAAGCACAAATACAAAAGGTTTTCCCTCACCAAATGGAAAATTAATTCTCTTTCATAGCTCTTCTAGAGCTAATAAGACATAGACAGCTGCAAAGAAAAGCTATTACATGGCTGAATTATGTGAGGCATTATTAAAAATATATATTCAGGAATGAAATAGATTGTGTAAGCATTTGTTATGATGTAATTTAATGACATTACTTCAAAAGTAAATATTAGAACATTGTAAGATTATAACAAGAAATAAATTTATTGTCCACATCTTAGAAAACTTCAACAAGGATAATGTAATTTTTAATTTCTGTTTATTTTGTCATCCTATCCAAACTTTAATCATCATCAAAACTAGCTATAATGTTATGGATAAATTTTAACTTTGTCTTTTCTGAAGGTCACTCATTTCTAAAAAGTTTTCAGCTGCAGAATACTATTAGGTTGGTGCAAAAATAATGTCGTTTTTTCACATATGTTACTATGTGAGAAAACAACATTATTTTTGCATCAACCTAATATTTGCTCTTATAAGCTGATAAAATCAATTCTTCCAATTGAAGGAATTTGGAACCAAGAAGCTTTTAATGAGACTCTGACTGACATCTTATATCTTGTTAACATGTATGAGAAATGCCTCTACTATATCAGTATCCAAAATAGTATCAGCTATGTGACTATTCTTTCCAAGGGTGACTAATTTGTAGCAGCAAAAGAAAAGTGGAATTGGTATAGTCAAGGAACCACAGTATCTTGGCTTCAAGCAAAAGTAGTCAGCCACTTCTGTCTTAACTTGGTAGGAAATTGTAAACTTAGAATTTCATAATTTTCCACAATTCCTCATGTTTTGTCTCACAAGTGACTGAAGGACTCAAGTGGGATTAAGTTGCAACTGAATCTCCAACTGCCAGAGAACCAAGATAGAAAGGATTATATTGAGAATTTTTTGGGTAGGATGGGTAGAGTTTGGGAACTCAGAATTTCTGATGAATATTTATTTTTCAATTGCTCATTATCCCAAATTTGATTAGCTTTTTGACTTCATTTTCTTTTATCATCACCAAACAAGGCAGGTCATGCCTCTTATGGATATCTATTCTTTATTAATCAAATATCCTAACAAAAAATACTCTTATTGGTTAATATTTCCCAAGTCCACATTTACTATGTAGATGAAATTTTAAAATGATCAAAATTTACTGATTAATCATTTGGAACAAAGATATCTCCATTTCTCACAATGTAAAAATACCAAATGGCCTGTGAAAGTTTTAAAATATCTTTGGCTTTTTCTATGAAAAGCTTTGAGACCAGTCCAAAATAAATATAAATAGAGCTGTAATCAATTGCCCATCAAAATGGTTTTTGTTCTTTAGGTCTTTTTAGGTGAGGAAAACTTTTGGAAACCCACACAACAAAAGTGAAAATCTAAGCTATCTGTTAGTGAATAGATAATAAAAACCATCATTTGTCATACTGGTCAGTTTCTTGGTTTATCAAAATCCCACATATCATTATTCTGAGTTTTGCAAAAATATTTAACTTTTCAATTCTATCCATTTTAACTACAAGTAAGAAATATTTTATGTTTGTTCCTTCTATGCTATTTTCTATGTATAGGAATTCTAAAACATAATGTGTAGATAAGTACAAAAGTAGATACAATGTAGAATTTTTAATATTGTTTGATTATTTTAGTTCTTATCCATTTGTTTTTATCTCTTTTTTTCCTCAATGTTATTTAACCACAAATATTTGTTTTGTTGATCAGAGGTGAACCATCCTCCTAAAGCTTCAACAGCTGGTGAATTGACTGTCAGTCTTCCTGTTCCAAGCCTTGTCCTGGATGGACACAACAGCACTGATGACAGAGGAATTGTCAAATACTTGTGGGAACAAGTAAGGTAAGTGCAAAACCCAGGGGCGACTTTAAGTCATCAATGTTTGTTGGGCTCATTACAATCTTTAACAAAATATACTATATCGGTATAACTTAAATGCTAAAATTATTCCTTTACTCTAACTTAAATATATAATTTTAAAAAATCTCTGTTCATGAAATTTAAAAAAAAAAACAAAAAAACATATTTTGGTATTTTAATATTAATTGTAATAATTCTATAAAAATAAATATTTATTTTAAAGTTTTCCAGATATGTAAGAAAAAAAGAGTGAGGACAAAGTCTTTGATATGTTTGTCTGTTTATTGCCCCCTTTCCATTTTTTTTATCGTTTTATAGCCTGGTTATCAAGTCACTGATGGTAGGGTGTGTTTGTATATACACCTATGCATTATTGTGTTTATGTATTTCCCTTGTCTGTGAATTTTTAGTTTAATTTATTGTACATTTATGATCAGTACTGCTGACTGATATCATATTTCCTCAACGCTACCCCAGTCACACTACTTACCCCAACCCTCCATATGAGGCTGCCACTTAGTTTGATTTTTGCTGAACTTAAGTTGGACCAAATTTAATTTGCACTTCCTCAAAAGATACATTCTGTTAAAAAACCTTATATTGTATGGAATAAATTATTTAAAATGAACATTTTAAAAACAATAAGTTGAAATAAAAATGTGTTCTTTGAAAAAATAGAATATACAAGTCACTAGAGATTTTTTAAGATTATTTATAAAACTAAAAGCAAGAAATACATTGTCCAGCTTTGATAGGGCTCATATCTACACAGCCCAACTAGCCATATTAATTTTATTTTATTCTTTTTTTACTTTGTTTTTTTTTCCTCCTTTCTTTCTTCTTTATCATGAACAATATCAACAAATGTATTACAGTCAATCTTTTGAGGCACAGAGTTAAAATAATTCAAGCTGAATGAAAACAATGCACTCCGAAAGATTTTTGTTACTTTGAAATAGCTTTACTTGAATGTTGACTCACTCTGGCTGAGCCCGACCCCTGGAGTCACCACTGGCAAAACCCTTCTGCTTTCTTAATGGCAGCATATTTATTCTTATATTGTCACTTAACTTTTGCTTGCATATTACACTCTTCATGTTTCCTTGAATTTGTTAACATAGTAATTGTGAGTTCCATCCATGGACTGAGTAATACAGACTTAGACTCAGTAAAATACAGTGCAAGCAATAATTGAGCAGCACTAAATAAGAACAAGCTTATCCATAGACATGGACAGAAGAATCTATTGATTAAATAAAGGGTTCAGTTTAAAATTCCTTGAAGGTTAACTAGATTTAGATACCTGAAAAAGGCTGGAGAGCAGAACAGCTGAAATGTGATAACAACAAAGATGAGGATGTTAGTCTTAATGTAAACAATGTAAATAATCACAATTGTTGACTTGCATAATTTTTTAGATGTCCTTCTGTTGCTTTTTCTTATGTTTTAATAATTTTTTTTGTATGTTTTATTGTTAGATCTTTTATAAAACTGATATTTTGTGATATATGAAATAACAAACTTAGCATGTCTTTCAAAGTATCTTAGTTGATATTTAATGTTTTTATCAAATATATCAAATGAATGATTTTATCTTAGCATTGAATACTTTTTAAATAAAGGCTGGTGCAATCTATTGCTTTTATTATATCCAGTAATAAAGTTACAGATAATTTCTTGAAAATGAAATTGGTTATATTTTAAAATAAAACTTAATCTCTCAATTATCACTGCCTTAACTAAATATTAATCAAAGAGTGATGCTGTTTTATGATAGAAATCAAATCTTAAAGAATTAAAATTGTTTCAACTGGAAAATATTTTTCTTGTGTACCTGATCTTTGAAAAAATAATTTTAGTATCTTCTGTTTGTTAAATTTGATAAATAAAAGTATTGTATTATTTGCTCATCTCAATTGTTTGTTTTAGCTTTGATATTCAGTTTAACATGGTATGTTGCTTTCAGTGGACCAAAACTGACTCTGTCCAACACTGACCGAAATATTGCAACAGCTACTGGAGACATCAAAGTAGGCATATATGTTTTTAAACTTACTGTATATGACATGCAAGGACAAACTGGATCAACAACACTCAAAATTACTGTGAAACAAAGTATGTAATATTCAAAAACTCAAAATTGTTTGATTTATTTTTATTTATCTTTAATGCTAGTGCTTTTCTTGTTGTAATTGCTGCCTTGAATGGTTTATTAATATGTAATCAGTTCAACATTTATCAATCATTTACAACTATACAAAATGATTTCACAATGATTTTTGGGAGCCATTTGTAACATTTTGAAGAATAAAATTGATAAGCAAAAATGGAAATTATTTATGACTCAACTATTATTCACCTCAGCTTTTATTAATTGAAAAGGTTTTATACAAACCTTTTGTAAACATTCATAATGATCTCGTCTTTGTCATGATTTCTAATTTTACTATCAATTTTTTTTTTTTTTTTAAGATGAAAATAAACCTCCTGTGGCTGATGCGGGTGGCGATAAAGTGATTATCCTCCCTCAAAATATGGTCTCTGTAGATGGGTCCCGATCTAAAGATGATCACAAAATTGTACGTTATCAGTGGACAAGAGAACCAGACAGTTTGGCAGCTGGTGTAAGTAATTCTTACATTTTTGCTATTTTTTTTTATTTTTTTTTTTTATTGCAAGAATAGAAATACAATTTTTTAACGTACTCAGGTTGATTAATAGTCACAAATTATAATTAAGTGTTTATAATAATGCCTACATTAGATATGGATTCATAATACTTTGACCTTTTAATAAAAAAGAAACTGTTAAAGAATAAATAGTTTAGTCATAAATGTTAATGAAACAAACTTAATGCTTTTTATTTCTGTATAAATATTTAGAAGTGATAAATATTTTACATTTTTTATACAGCTGTTAAAATGCAATATTTGGATATGAAAATTGAAATCATAAATACACTTGATTTAACTTTATTGGTGGATGTAAGAAGCTTCAGCTTAATATTTAAGCTACATCCTTGCATACGCCCAATGCAAATATACTATTCTCTTGCTTATATTGAGCAGTCTTTATTGTAAAAGCTTCATATTAGAAATAGCTTGGTTGACTGCATTAGTTTGTTATATATATATATATATATGATAGCTGTCCACTTCTATTCGAGGATACTCCTTTACTAGGGCAGCTAGGTAGTTCCTATTGCAGACGCTCACTCGGGCACATTTGTGTTTGCTCAACACCCACAGAGCCCACCTGTGGTTTATACTGCAACTATGCTGAGCAGAACTTAGTTACAGTTTCTGGGAGAGAGCGTGTTATCTAGCAGGATCAACAATATACATGTACACATATTTAAAAGGTATTGTTATTGGTTGTGTTTAATGTATGTATATTTTTCATTACAAAGAGAATTTTACATATTGATCTGTCTACAATCAAAATAGACCCATTCATACAGTCATTATCATTGTCAAATAGACGTCTTGAACATGTACTCTTGTTTGTTTTATTTTTAAATTAAGATCATGTTTATATTTAATTACACTTCCAAATATACAAACCTATATAAGTAAATTTAATCACAGTTTTGCCTCAGTATGAATTCACATGCAAATCAGAGCTGCAGACTGTTAAATGCAGAAAGATGTTTCTGTTGAATTATATCCATGGCTAACAGTAATTCTTGGCAAGTTGAATGATTAAAGATTGATTTAATGGTCTTACAATTTCAGTTTTGCTACAGTATTGACCACACTCCATTTTTAATATGAAAGATTACAAAAAAGTAGAAAAAAAAACAATTAGGTACTTTCAAAATGTTCTAAGTGCAATAGAATTGAAATTTTTAGATGAAAGAAGACATTTCTTTTCACAAATGACCTTGGGATTTAAACAGAATCTGTTCTACTTTTTCTCTGCCTTGCCTGTGTACAACTCAGCAATTTAAATGTTTGAGATTTGTTAATTCAAAAATTAAAGCCATTTGACTTGATACTTTGTAATTAATGAGATTTTTGTGGTGTTTAACAGGATGTAGCCAACAACTCCAACCATCAAGCAGTTTTGCAATTGGTTAATTTGATTGCTGGAAGATATATTTTCAGTCTTCAAGTCTTTGATGCTGAAGGACTGAGTAGTTCTGATTCTGCATCAATTATTGTTAAAAAAAGTAAGTATCTCGATTGGAAAGTTTTGTTATAATCACTTTTTATTGCTTTCCTATAACTGATTTTACTTGGTTTTAATAAGTTTTGTGGAAGCAAATCCTCTGAGCACTTAATGAATTCAGCTACTGCTATGATTCATGTTGCTATGGAGGATGTATATTTTTAATGAAGACAAGGAATTTATCAAAACTAATATTTTTACTTGAACAATGGTTTATACAAAGAATTTATTTTATTTACACACCTCAAAATTCTTTGCTAAGATTTATTGGAATAAGTTGCCCGAACATGTGAAGAGTGTAGCAAATGTATATAGATTTAAAAGAAATCGTGAGAGTGGCACAAGTAGTCTGGTGGGCAATATTTGGAAGTTGTCAGAGGAAATCTTCAAAAGAATAGAAAAGAAAAATTGATATCATGCTGAATCTTTAAGAAATAACAGATTTATTTAAGGGGATTTTAATTTTTTTCTTTTGAAGGATAAATTTGTAAATTAAGCCTGAAAAAAGAGGACAAATACTAAAATATACTAGGACAGCTTTAGCAAAACATTTAGTCTTAAATCTTCATTTTTATAATGTTTTTAAAAAAATTAAAGATAACATTTGCTTATCACTTCAACAACTACCAGAGGTAAATCTGTGGTCACAACAAATATCCCCATATTGATCATTTTATTAATAAATCTTATACTTCTTGCTTTTGATGCTAGGATAGCTGTTCATAGACTACAATTTATAAAGGATATATAAAAGTAAAACAAAATTTATTTGAAATTTATCATATATACAATGCTTTTGCAATGTGACTGCAGCCACTCTCTTTTTTTTTTTTTTTTGTTTGTGATGTGATCATTAGGGTTATGAGTTTTTGTAAAATAAATGATTTCCTGTATCATAATTCAATGAACATTTTTCAAAAATAATGAAGAAAGGTTTAATTCTGTTTTTTTAAAAAAAAAAAAAAAAGTCGCTCCCAACACAATATTTCTAAAATCATATATAAGTATATTAGTACTATGACTTTCTGGAGTCTTCTAGAACTTGTTTTTGTTTATTTGTAAGTTTGTGTGTCATGCTATAGCTATAAACTGTTAAATGTGTTAAAAATACATTAGTACTATTCAAATGCATCATTAGCAAATTGAAAAATAAAGCTTTTTGAAATATTTTGATTTTTTTTTTTTTTTTTTTTTTTTTTTAAACCCTTATTACATATGTTAAAATCAAATTTTTTGTTTGGGGTGACTTTTTTTAAGAACTGAAACAAATTAATGCCTTTTTCATTACTTTTGAACAAAAGTTAATCAATTTATGATACAGAAACATAGGGTTGCAAAAAGGTCATAACCCTCATGATCATACTACAGCACTATTTGAAAGCCTGGCTTGTTCTGGTGTTAGGTTTTGACCAGGTATATAAGTCATAAATAGAATGTAACATTTCTCTTGGGCATCTCTGTTGTGTTTACTCTATTATCACTTTATAATTGTTTATATTTTCAGATCATAATCAAATAAATCAGATGGTTCTTGAACTTGACACAGACTTATCACATTTTACACAAAAAAGTCTTGTAAGTTTATTTTTAAATATTTGTAAATCATTTACTAATGTTTAAGTTTGATGGAAATTTTTTCCTCTATAAATTTTATGACAGCAAATGATTTAAGAGTATGTCTAAAGCCTTTAAGCAAATTTTCTGTAATTTGCAAAATGTATTTTTCATTTCTAATAAATGTATTTTTTGCTTTAATTTTTGAATAGTGACTTTCATATTCATTTTTTTTTTTTATGACTACCTATTAACAATTTACTATGCATTTAAATGTCACAAAAATCTATTTATTTCATTTATTCCTAAACAGACCAATATGGAAAGTCAGTTGGCATTGTTGTTACATAAATCATCCTCAGAAGGAGATACAGTTATAAAAACACAAAAAATCTTTGAAGACCCTTCCAGCGGACAGTAAGCATTCAGTTAAAAATATTGTTGTTCAAAAACTCTTATGCTCTCTTCATATCTTTGTCTAAATGTGCACGTATTACTTAGTTTAGCCATGAAATTAATTTGACGTTTAAAAATTCATTGATTTTAGGAAGTATATTAAAAATAAAGCTTGACTTTAAATAATAAAAGTGAACTTGTTTAAAATTGCTAACTTTTTGTTTATAAAAAGTTGTAAGAAAATCAGATATATTTGAATTTCAATGAGATGATTTTTTTTTATTTTAAAGAAACTAAATAACTTATATATTCCTCACCATGTTGCTTATATTTGTGGCCTAGTGCCAAACTAAGGTAAGTTTAGTAAAAAAAAAAACCCAAATAGGTGCCTCCTTGTGGTGTAATGGTTAACAAAGTGTTTTCAAAAACTCATTCATAGTGACTCCAATCCTCACTGAGTGTATAATACATATTTACTGTAGAAGTTCTTTCATGATCACATTTTAGTATCCCTCACTTTTGCCTAGGATCAGAGTGTAATATCTATAAAATATGAACAAATGATACAGATTGTTTTTAATATCTTTAAAATAATAAAGCAACAGAGTTGGATGAAAAAAAAAAATGAATTTCCTTTTGAACATGAGAAAAAAAACTAGAGATAACTATAACTGCTTACTGTGACATCATTGTCAGTAGTTGTAGTAGTAGTATTACTTGCAGCAGATGCAAACACACAAACACAGCAGCCCATTTTCTGTCTGTATGTTCTTTCACTATATAGATAGATAATAAAATTGTAAAGTTTGATATTTTTTTTTTTTTTGCATGTATACATATGATAATACATAAATACCAAACTATACCAAGAAAGTACTTCAGATGATGATCACATTAAATTAACACTGAAACATTTTCTGGTCATCAGTCAGTTAGAAACAATGAAATTAGTAATATTTGTACTTATAGACAAATGAACTCAGATGATACTTTAACATCTATAGTTGTATATGTCTATTCAAGACTTGAACTCCTAGAAAAATCTTGAGTTTTAACATAAATATTATCTATTGTCCTCTGCTTTTCTTTAATTTCATTTTTGCCTTTATAACTGTTACAAGCTTTTTTTTTTTTTTTCTGCATTTGTGTTTTATCTAAATATTATATACACATGATAAATTTTATATATGAAAGAATAATAAAGAATATACATATTTTCTACTATATCTTCTTTTTAGTTTTTTTTTTTTTTCTCTCTCTCCCTATATTGCAATTTTTATACCTTTCCATCCTTTGTTCATTGTCTCTCAATGTTCAAGTAAGCCTGTCTCTCTTTCTTCTGTCTCCATCCCTTCGTCTCTTATTTATTTTTTCGTTTCATCTGGTTTTCTTCTTTTTTCTTTACACCTTCTTTTCACCCATCTCTCTAGCTTTTCCCAGTTGTTTTTCAATTAATATTATGCCAATTTCTTGACCAGGGAGCTAATTCCAGCTCAGAAGAGCCAGTGATCACACAGATACTATGTAAACATACCTCTAGGGCTCTTCTCTCAATCTTTTGCTAGCTAAATACATAGCCCCACATTTTGTTTCAATTTGATTCTCATTTATGTCAGTATGAACAAAAACTGGGAAAGTTCCCAAGGCCCTGCATACATTCACAAGGAAAATAAAGGGTGAAACTAATTCTACAGCAAGAAATGAAAAGGTTAATCTAGTTTCCATTCAATTAGTTATTTTATTTAGAGATTCACTTGGAACAGTCTGGAGGTGAATATAGGTGACACTTTGAACAACTGTTACAATGGACTAATTAATCAGCTATTCCCTTCAGCCAGTGAGGACTCTTTCCTACCAGTCTTGTGCCCATCTCTGCACCACAATGCTAAGCCCACAACTCATCCACAAGTGGCTTGAAACTATTCTGCCTATTCTAACTGTGACTGAAACTTTCTAATTTCTGACCAAGTTTTCATTTATTTCCTTTTGGTTAGCCAGGTTAGGAGGCACTTTAAAGATTTTCTCTATACATGATTTGCCTACATAGTTATAAAAACTGCTGTGCTTCAGTCCACCTAATGGGTATTCCAAGACAATCATATGGGGAATCTATTATTTTAAACTACACTCTGATCTAATATAGAAAATAATAATATAGATCTCTAAGATTAAGCTGTTAATTTAAATGCCATTGTTTGCTGTTGAATTGTCATGCATATATGAATTCATTTACATTAAAATAAATCTAATTATTTTCTGTTATTAGCTATTCCAAAATTTATTACAAAGAAAAAAATAGCTTAATATTAAGAAATACTTAAATCTTAATTTCTCTCAAATAACTAGTATTTAATGCATTGTATTTTAAGATTAATAATTTAAACTTCTATTATTTGTTTCAGCCTCAAAATGGTTTTTTATGCTCTTACTGTGATGAAGGACTCTCAAAATTTCAAGAGAGGCATTGATGTACTGCATAATCTGAGACCCAAACTATATAGTCAACCTGATATATTTGAATATCCTGTTGTTAGCATAGACACCTTGGGTAAGTTGACATTCTGATTTTTACTTTCAGTTGATGATAATAAAGCTAATTTAGCTAAGTGGGGGGGGGGATTTTGAAACGCTGCACTCATATGGTTAACAACTAGGACCCTATTTTTAATGTGGAATACAAGACCATTAGTAATTTTTCTTATATAATCTATTGATAATGTAGAATAAACATGTTCGTTTTATATATTTTTTTCCTAACTAGCATAGTACCCATTAAAAATAATGAGATTATTAATTTACTTATGGATTGGCATTTCTACCTAGGATCAGAGTATTTGTGTGTAATACAATGTGTCACTACCACCCCCCCCCCACCACCACCGCCTAGAATGAGTGTAGCATCTGCATACTCTATTTAACTCTTTGCAAGTTATTGTGCAGTTCAAGCAGCAGGATGCTGGTGTGGTGGATGTTACATGCCTGCTTTAAGGTAGCATTCACTTCTTGATATTTTATATCTTTGTTTTTAATGTGACAGAAGTTATGAAAAGAAACAAACAAAAGAAAAATCACACTGTTCATTATAGACATATTTCATTAGTAAAAACAGCTAAATAAGATGTAGACATTTCAAATGGAACAAAATTAAATATAGAAAAGTGATATTTATTGAGGACATATTTCTCAAAGGATTTGTTCTTGATTTATTGCTTTAGGAAGTTTTTGTACTAATTGTGGTTGATGAAAATGATTCCTAAATGTAATTAATTTTTTATCAGACATAGTTTAAATATAAAATACACATACAATATTTGAGTATTCCTTGTCCAAATATTCAAAGAAAAAGTATAATTGTTAGTTAATTGATTATCATACTACAAAAAGTGAACTGGTGTGTAGTGAATTTTATTAAATGCAAATTTGGCAAAGCTGCCACCAACTAAAAAAAATAAATGCAGATTTTCCAGATAATCTTAAGAGAAGATTGTGTGAACAATCTAGAAATATGTATTACTTCAGTGGAAAAAAAAAAAAAAAAATTAACACTATGTCAGTATTTAATGTTAAGGAACCACATTGGACATATAAACTCTCCTACATGAAATATCTTAATTGAAGCTGTTTTTTAATACTTTTTTCAATATTACAGTGTGCCAAAATAATTGCTCTGGCCATGGCAGATGTGATCAGCACACAAAGCAATGTATGTGTGAAGCATTTTGGATGCAAGACTTCATTCGAACTAAACTCTTACATGGAGAAAATAATTGTGGTAAATATTTGCTGATGAATTTTTAACTTTTCTATTTTTATTAAACATTTGTCTTTATTCTTTTGTGTGTGTATATATATATATATTTTATTTATCCTCAAAGAATGACAAATTAAAAACATGCTCTTGCCTATAATAACTATGCTTGAAGCTAATAAAATGATTAAATCATACAATTAAGAAAACTCACAAATGGTTAATTTAAATTTCACACATTTTGAAGCTGATCAAAGGCAATTTTATTCTTTTTATACTTCATTTTAGTGTTTTATTTCATGATTTACCTGAAACAATAAGAGTTTTTTTTACTTAATAAAGATTACTATTTGAAGTGTTGCTATAACACAGCAGAAGGAAAAGTTTTGAACAAAACCTTATCAATAAATTTATCCCTCTTTATGCTAGATTGCCATGTATAAATGGTTAATACACACTTGTATAACATTTTATTAAATTTGATTAACAATGTATGTATAATTTTTGATTACATTTGTCCAATTTGTGTAGTCGCACATCCAGATCAAATTTATAAAAAAAATTATTCAAAGTTCATGTTTTTGAATACTCTCAACCATCACTCATTAGTTCCCACAGAGACAAACTGTGTATCCTGTGCCTGTAATCAAAGAGCAATTAAATCTCAGTCCATAATATTCTCTAAGTAGCCAATGCTTTTATCATTTCAGTCAAACCGACTTTGTATGTCCTCTCAATTTTTTTTAATTCCATGTATTGCAATCTAAATGAAATTTATCTTTTGTTAATTGTATTGATTATTTGGTTTTGGTATTTTCTTTTCTATTAAGCATGTGTCTAATATATTCAGTATTATTAAAAACAAATATTATGTATGGATTTTTCTTTTCAGATTGGAGTATTCTGTATGTTGTGATAGTGTGTTTCTTAATTGTTGTTGGCACAGCAGGAATTAGTTGGGCAATTTGCTGCTGTTGGAAAAAACGCAGGTGTCGGTGGAGGACAAAAAAACGTAGTAAATATTCCTTACTTCCTCAAATAGATGCCGGCAAAGATAGTCCAGATGTATATTCTAAAAGTAAGTGTGTGTGTTTTTTTTTTTTGTTTTTATCAATTTTTTGAAAAAAAAATTGTAATACTTTCTTTTTTTATAATCTCTCAAGAAGAATGTAAAAATTATTTTTATGTTAAGAATTTTCATGCACAAGTTTTAGCTCTTTTAAGTAGTAGCTCTAATTAGTCATATTTCCATTAAAATTAATGACTTATAAGTGAATATAATTAGACCATTAAATAATTTATCAATGATGAAAAAAAGAACTTGTTCCATCTTACATTTCACTGACCATAATCTTTTTTACTAAACAGATTTTAAATGCAGACAATTTATTACATGAGTGACTGTAAAAGCTATCTAAAATGTAAATCTTTCACTATAAAAACATAGCATCCTGTTTAAAAATGTTGAATATCAACTATAAAGATGAGAATATTTATCCAAATGCCAATGATGCTTATTTTCTGCATTATTGAACCACTTCAGCCATTTCTGTTAATTTTAGTATTAATATAATAAAACAGGTAATGCATATCAAAATGTAAAGTAACTTTAATTTATTTGGCATTAATTCTGTATATTTTTCTCACCCTGGCAATTATTGTATTATTAATTGTACTGATATTTCAGAATCATCAGATACTGATGAATCGTCTTCTGGTGACTATGATTTTGGACAGCTCTCCATGGGTTATTCACCTCAATTATAATTTAAAATTTTTTTGCCATTTTAGGCAGTTGGGGTAATAATAAATTCAGAAACAATGTTCCTATAAAAGAAAATCTTTGATTTCAGAATTGGAATTATTTTGGTTGCTTTAATTTTTCCATCAAATTTATTTTATTAAAAATTTTAATTAAGGGTTTTGTCATTTTGAGAATATTGTTGATAAATTTCTTGGGGTTGTTTCTGCTTCATAGCTTGCGCTCTCTCTCATTCCTTTTATTGACTTAATATGCCATTTCTGATCTGTGGATTTTGGAACTGGATTTGAATTTAATTTGATTAGAATTTATTTTCTTTGATTATACTTTCAAATATGTCAATTTTAAATTTCTCTCTAAATTATCTCCTTTAATTTATGAAACGAATTGAAGGAATATTTAGTTATAAATACCTGATTATTAGTTGTCAAGAACTGATGTTCACTTTATTTTATTTTGTGGATTGGTTATAAACAAGTTGATTTCCCTGAATCAGTTTTTATTGTCTATGCATAGACCAACCCCACTCTCCCATTTGTGGTGACCTAAAAGTATCTACAGTCTACCTCTTACAATATAAGTACAATTGCCAAGAGCCTTTTTTCTTAAGGAAATAAATATGGTGTGTAACAATAAATTTAAAAAAAAAAAAAAAAAAAAAATCACATTTCATTGTAATACAAGGTAACAAATTAAGTCCTTGCCATTTTTTATTTATTAGAAAAAAAAAAGGTATACATGAAATCTGACAAACCTAAAGTCCTCAAAGTAACCCCCCCCCCATTAGCATCCAGAACTTTTTGCCCATGACTTCCAACTGTGCAATGCACTGGCAGTAAAAACCAGGTGTCTAAGACACAAAGAATTGTGAAGTATTTTCCAAGAAGGTGGTTATCCAAGGAATTGAAGCAGTGGTAATCCATTGGCACAATGTCTGGGAAGTAAAAGGTGAATGGCACAGTGTCTACCAGCCCAAGTTACCATATGGTATCCCTAGCAACCTTAATCCTGGCATTGTCATGGAGGATCTTGCAATTAACCAAGCTCCTCCTTCTTCTTCTTCAGTGTTTGTAGCACATGTTCCAACTGCTGTGAGTACAGGTCAGCAGTGGATGGTTTGGCCTGTTGATGAGCAGCTTGTGGTGCACCACTTGTCAAGTAGCCCACCTGAGCCAGAGCATGATGATGATCTTGCATGGATGTAGGGGTGGTCTTCTGGTGTCGGGCAGGGGTCCCATGGTAACAACCAATAACTGTCATGCTTGGGAGTGTCATACAGGACCCACTTTTCGTCACTGGTGAGCATTCAATCAAATATAGGTATGTTGTGATGCTGAGAAAGCAATGAAAAATAAACTGTCAGTCATTGTTGCTTGTTGGCTTCCAACAGTGTATGCAGTACCCACTTGCTCAACTTGCACCGGCCCAGTTGGTGGGGCATCAGAATACGCCGACTGCCCCCCAGCAGAGGGTAAAAGTCCCTCAATGGGGTTGGCTGTGGGTGGCGACCCGTAATGTCTGGGGACGGGATCCTGGTGGTTGAGCAAGTTGTAACCCAGGTGTAAAGCGGTCACAATCCTGTAACACACCACTTTGGCCCTTACCTGGGCTAGACGGGCAGTCGGAGGGGTCCGATCCGATCAATCGGCTGGTCATGTCAAGCCCCATCATATATAATCCATCCCAAACCTATAACTGACACTCCTCTTCCCAACCAAAACTAACACTTAACCCTAAATATGTGATGGAAGACGGTGGCTGAGGGTCAATCAATTTGGGAGAAAAAAAAAAGGATCTGACACACTTGCTAAACCTTCACAGCCGTAATACTTGGAAAACAGAAACAAAGGAACACGCGTGCTCATAGACTCCTCCCAAAGAGAGTATACCATTCACGTAGCCCCGACATGGCAAGGCGAATGGGTTTCCCCCTTGTCATGTCCCAATACTGGACTCTGCGGTGGGTAGGGAGCGAGAATGATGAAAAAAATAAAAACAATCAATGGAAAAAAAAAAAAAAAATCTTCCAAGAGACCACATGTGGATAACGACTCGGAAACAGAAAATGACAGCGAAAACTTTCCACGATTTATTGTACTTGAAGCAATAAGCAAAAAAGCATTAACAGAAATTTCACCATTTAAAATACAAAAAGCAATATCAAATATCATACCAAAAAATGTAAAAAAATTACAAAATGGAACACTACTAGTAGAAGTAGAAAAAAAGATATATGCGGACACATTAATAACACAAAAAAAAAAACTACAAGAAATAGAAATAAAAGCCTACCCACACCAAACCCTAAATTTCTCAAAGGGAGTAGTAAAAAGCAAGGAGCTCTCCCTGTGCACTCTAGAGGAGATAAAAACAGAACTCCAAACTCAAGGAGTTACAAATGTCAAAAGAATAACAATAAAGAAAAATGAAGTAGAGATACAAACTAATACCTACATTATAACTTTCAACTCCCCCCCCAAATTCCAACAACAATTAAAATTGGATATGAAAGTATAAAAGTAGAACAATACGTACCAAACCCTCTTCAATGCTATAGATGCCACAAATTTGGGCATCACAGAGATTCCTGTAGAAATAAAAGAATATGTGGAAAATGTAATGAAAAAGAACCTGAACATAAAGAAGAGAACTGCCCAAATGAGAGCCTATGCTCAAACTGTTTGGGAAACCACTCTGCTCTTTCAAAACAATGCAGTATATATAAACAGGAGAAAGAAATAATTAGAATAAAATACAAAAAAAAAATATATCTTTCATAGAAGCACGAAAGGAAGTTAAAAATAATATAAGAGAAAACACCTATGCTTCCATGGCACAAAAAGCAAATAAAATAAACAATGAAGATAAAATAAAAGGTTCAATTGAAATAACAAATTTATGCAAAGAATTAAAAGCTTTCCTCGAAGAATTAAAAACCTTTTTAATTGAACTTAAATCGGATCAAAATAAAACTCAACAATCCAGATCAAATGGAATAAACCCAGAAGAAGGCAAAAAACTTTGGAAAGAAAACATAGAAGAAAACTCCAGCGAACCCTCTTCTTCCCAAACCCAAAATAAGAAAATGAAAAATAAACAAAAAGAAAAAAAAATGACAACAGAGCAAGAAAGCACCCGATCAAGATCTAATTCAAAATCAAGAATCAATATATCAAATGAAAATAAATTTGAGCCTATGGAATATATGGAAATAGAAGAGAAAGAAAACAAACAAAATTCAAAACAAAACCAAAAATCTGACCGAAGGATACCACAAGCAGTTGAAGACAAAGCTTCTAAAAACTCAAGAGATGGAAAAAAACTAGAGAGGACAAATGATATAAACCTAGCAGGTAACTTTACCCCCAAAAAATGAAAGTATAATCATGGCACATAAGATCCTGCAATGGAACTGTCGTGGAATAAAATCTAATTACAATGACCTACTCATACTTATGTCACTACTGTATCCAGCTGTCATCTGCTTACAGGAAACTTTTTTACAAGAAAATGCCAACTTAAAAATTAAAAATTATAAACAATACCACTATAACCACAATACAGGACATAGAGCTAATGGAGGAGTGTCAATATTGATTAGAAATGACATACCGCAAAGTAAAGTACACATTAAAACTAAATTACAAGCAATAGCAACACAAGTGACACTAGATAAAACCATCACAATTCTTTCCATCTATATACCCCCCACAGGAACCAATAAATACAGAAATAAACAACTTGATGGAGCAACTCCCTAAACCCAGAATCTTACCAGGAGAGTTTAACAGTCATAATCCTATATGGAATAGCAAAAAAATAGATACTAAAGGTAAAATAATGGAAGAAATAATTAACACCCATAACTTATGTCTATTAAATCATAAATCCTCAACCTACCTTAATCCCTCCAATGGAACAGAATCGTCAATAGACTTAAGTATATGTGATCCAGAAATTTGCATGGATTATACATGGAAAACACATAGCGACACATGTGGCAGTGATCATTACCCGATCATTCTAGAAAATCAAAAGCCTGCCAAGGAAGAAAAGATAGGCCCCGTCAGATGGAAACTGAAAAGAGCCAACTGGGAGGGTTTCAAAAACAAATGTAAACAATTACTGATACAGTCAAAAGACACAGACAACTCGATAGAATATTTTACCAAAACATTAATAACCATTGCCTCAGAAAATATACCAAAAAAGCAAAATAATTATGAAAAAAATAAACCCTGGTATGACAAAAACTGCCAAAAAGCAGTCAGAAACCGGGAAGCAGCATTGCAAAAATTCAAAAAGGAACCCACAACCCAAAATTTGATTGAAATGAAAAAACTCAAAGCAGTAGCACGGAAAACTGTTAAAGAAGCAAAAAGGGAATGTTGGAAAAAATATGTAAATAGCCTAAATACACATTGCAAAACCAAGACAATATGGGAAATGATGAGAAAAATAGCTGGGAAAAATCAAATATACCCAATAAGACATCTTAAAAAGGACAACACTAAAGTAACTAGCAAAAAAGAGATAGCAAACCTACTAGCAGAGACATTTGCAGAAAACTCTAAAATGAGCAAAAATCAAAACCTACAAAAGTGTAAACAAAAAGATATAAATAACCAACTAAATTTTACATCTAAAAATACAGAAGCCTACAACAATCTATTCACCGAAGCAGAACTAATAGAAGCCTTAAAAAAATCCCATAATACAGCAGTAGGCCCAGACCAAATCCACTATGAATTTATTAAACAACTACCACAAGAATCGCTGAAATACCTTTTGAATATTTTTAACAATATTTGGACTACTGGGAAATTTCCCAAAATATGGAGAGAATCAGTAATTATTCCCATACTCAAAGAAGGAAGAGAGGGAAACAACCCACAAAGTTACCGACCAATAGCATTAACAAGCTGTCTATGTAAGACAATGGAGCGAATGGTCAACGCCAGATTGAGTTGGTTTCTAGAAGGAAAACACATATCAAAATATCAATGTGGATATAATAAAGGAAGAAGTACAATAGATCACATAATAAGACTAGAAATAGCCATAAGAGAGGCCAATTTAAACAAACAACATCTAATAGCTATATTCTTTGATATAGAAAAAGCATTTGATCAAACATGGTATAATGTAAGATCTGCATAAACTAGGATTAAGAGGTCGACTACCAAACTTTGTAAAAGGATTTTTAACAGATAGACTCTTCCAAGTACAAATAGATGCTACACGTTCTGATTATCAAAAGCAAGAAGAGGGAGTACCACAGGGAAGTGTACTCTCCCCTACACTTTTCAAAGTAAAAATAAATGACATAATAAAAAACATCAAATCAGGAATACACTGTAGCCTTTATGTTGATGATTTTACAATATATTACAGATCGAGAAACCTCAACACAGCAGAAAGACAACTTCAACAATGCTTACATCAAATAAACAAATGGACACTCGAAAACGGTTTTAAAATAGCAAAAACAAAATCTGTACACTTCTGCCAAATGAAAAAATTACACAATAACCCAACTCTAAAACTAGGAAATGAAGAAATACCAGTAGTTCAGCAATATAAATTTCTAGGAATGATCTTTGACAGCAAACTGACCTTCAGACCACATATCAATTACCTAAAAACAAAATGTTTTAAAGCTCTCCAACTACTGCGAACAGTAGCCCATACAGAATGGGGAGCTAGCAAAGAAACCCTTCTTAAACTTTATAGAACATTGATCCGCTCCAAACTGGACTATGGCAGCATGGTCTACCAATCAACTAGAAAGTCTTATCTAAAAACAATAAACAATACACCATGAAGGCCTTCGGATAGCTCTAGGAGCCTATCCCACCTCACCTATAGAGAGTCTACATGTAGAGGCAAACGAACCCCCCATTACAACTAAGAATGGAGAAACTAGCAACTCAATACCATCTAAAACTCTCTTCCTGTCCTAATCCCACACACGATTGTGTACTTACACCAAATCACAAAGAGAAATTTAATCTTAACACAAATAAAATCAAAACATTAGGATTCCGAATAGAAGGAATCATCCAAGAAAATAATATACAGTCTAATCAAATACTTAAAACCAACCAATCAAACATACCACCATGGATAATCAAAAATCCAAACATAATATTAAGTTTAAACAAATTATCAAAATCAAAAACACACCCCACAATATACATTGAAAAAATTCTCCAAAATAAAAGAAAAATATCAAAACTACAAAAGTATTTACACGGACGGCTCAAAAGACGAAGAAAAAACAGGCAGCACAGCAATAATAAAAAAAACAATTATCAAAAAACGTTTGCCAAATGAAGCATCTATTTTCAGTGCAGAAGCCTACGCAATAAAACTAGCACTAAATTTCATATCAAAAAACAAAGGAGAAAACTACATTATTTTCTCAGATTCATTATCTGTATTAACATCCCTAAAAGGGAAAAGACTGGAAAATCCATTAATACAAAGTCTTCTATATAAACTACATTCAATGGAAAAAAGCAAAAATATCATCTTCTGCTGGATTCCTAGCCATGTCGGCATCCGAGGAGGAGATAAGGCAGATACTGCTGCTAAAACATCTTTAAAAATGACAATAGACGAAAATCTTCAAATTCCATATACAGACTTAAAATCCAAAATAAATAAATACATAAGAAACAAGTGGCAAAATTCATGGAAAAACCAAACTGGAAATAAACTATTTCAAATTAACCCTAAAATAGGAAAATGGGGAAATAATATTGGAAATACTCGGAAAAAACAAGTCGTCATAACCAGAATACATATAGGACACGCATACTTAACCCATTCTTATATATTAAAAAAGACAAATCCACCAAAATGTAGATGTGGAAGCTTAATCACAATTAAACATATTCTATTGGAATGCAAAATCATAACCAGAACAAGACAAAAATATCTCGATGGAAAAGGTTTAAAAGAAATATTCAAAAATACAGACACAGAAAATATATACAGTTTTCTCAGGGAAATAAAGATCCTCAATGAAATATAATCCTTTCAAATAGTGTATATGTATGTGCTTATAGACATATGCATGTATGAATGTAAATATTAAAATACACAATCAGAAACAGTCACAAGAAAAAGCAATCCCAAAAAACACAGAAGATTATGAAACCCAACAGCCTTTCAACCTTTTATACAAAATAACCATCTTAAATTCATAAATTAATAAGGCTTCGGCATAAATTGACCCAAATAGGAGTTGACATGCCGTTAAATCCAACAACCAACCAAATCAACTTGCACACTTTACCTTATTTGGTGCAAGTGAAGTCTGGCCATTTCATCAGATCTGGAAGCATTTGGCAAGCTCATCACAGGTTGAGGTATTGTCCTCGTCTGACTGCCTTCAGGGCCTCATTATCCAGGACCTGTGGCCAGCCATTGTGTGGTTCATTACAAAGGGATGGATCTCCAGACCTGAACTTGTAGAACCAATGAGTGGCAGTGTGTTCACTCACAGCATTATCCCCAAAGCAGACAATCCTGAATGAGCTGCTTTGACATCATCATGTTTCCTTGCCGCTGCATGAGCTATGACTGGTGTGTTTGCACAAAATATATCTATATTGGTTAAGAGCAATGCTCCCCACCACGTGATATACTCATTTGCATACCAGTGATCATTACTTCTCACATGATATAAAGAAAACAGCAAGGACTTTTTTTTTTTCTTTTTTGGTTAACTTATATTTTCAAAACCCACATAACTCACTTTTACAAATTGTGCTGTTTGTAAGAAAACACCAAAGCCATATTGTCCTAAAATTCTATAATACACTTTGGCTTCTCGTATGCCTCCAATAGACAAAATCATAATTTTTATTTTATGAGACACTTAAATGTCTGAATTATCTCTTTATTTACTATAAGAAATCTTTAAAACTACTTTCATTCTAATCAGGATTTTAAGGAAAACAAGTGGTTATATTAAACATTTTGGCTGTTGTGCTTCCCAGCCATCTTTGGGTGTCTGTTGATTTAGGTGAGCTTCAGGGAATTTCCAACTGAACTGTTTTTTTTTTAATCTACACAGGTAGATTGTTCTCATTTTACGTCAAGGGATAGCTTCAATTCTTGCTCTCTGTCTCCACGGAGTCTAAGTCTACACTACTCAGCCCACAGTAGCTTAAAGCATCTATATATTTGGCAATATAGGAAGTTCAATCTGTGGGTCAGGAAGTACAGATTTAGACTTGGTGAAAACATGACAAGCATTAACTAAGCAGTACTAAAAATGAATAAGACATGGACAGTAGAACAAGAACAATATACCCCCAAAGATTAAATCAAGTATTCAGTTTGAAATACTCTGTTGATCTGTTTGCAGACACTTAAAGAAGGTGGGAAGGTACAATGGCCAAAATGATAAGAAAAATGAGGAGATTAGTCAAAATGTAAACAATAACTCCTCTCCTCATAGATGCTTGCTGAATATTTACAGAAACCAAACAGTGGATGTGAGCTCAGTTAGGTGGTGGATAATGTTTTCAGTGGGTTCCCTCCACTGGTGCAGATTTTAAGTGCAGTATGCATGGTCTTGTTCATTGCTGATGAAAATGCATGACCATAGGTAACTATGTAGAAATATCAGATATATTTTTAAGAGCTTCTTAGGCAGAACTTCTCAGCACCCCCTTACATATTTATTATGGAAGAAATTCTTATTCACTTTTAAGCATCTGTCTTACAGAGACACTCCTGCATGTCAGTTTTCTTTCCATGGTTTCTCAAATTATCTTTTAAAGCTTACATATTTTGTCCAACATAAAACATTGTTCATGCTAGTTGTGTAAAACAGTTTGAAATGTTTATATAGGATATTAAAACAAAGAATTTTCAAACTCAATATTGTTTCATGTCACTGTTTAAATATACTCAAATACAAAGCTCATGAGGATGTCAATATTGACAGATACCAAACACATCCTCATGGTTGAGACTGGGACATTGAGAAACAATCTGATAAAATTCAAGGTTCAGATTCTACTTATGCCAAATTTGTCAGGCATTTCATATTTATATTTGAAGTACAACTACCTATTATATAAACTCATTTACTTACACACACACACACACATATATATATATAATTATTTATTTAAAAATATGATTCCAACTCGCTACATAAGAGGTCTCGTGTTTCAAAACAAGAATTAACTTGAGTTAAAGTAGGCTCTGTTCCATCTTCAAGCAAACTTTTTTTGGGAATGACTTATTTCTGAAATTTACGAGTTTTAATAGTATGGTCAGAATTGAAATCAAAAATTTCCATGGTAACATCAAGGGCGGATTGTTTAGAATCGGCAGGGGAGGGGTGTTAATAATTTGTATCAGTATAGAGTTATTTTCATAGATGTCGGGTCAGGGTAAGGTGGGGGTAGCTAAATTTACGACGGAGGAAGTTTTCGCATAGTCTGGCTTGAGCGTCTACGGAGATTTATTTATTTATTTTTATTTTATTCTTTTATTATATCTCTTTATGAAATGGATTTGTGTATATAAAAAGGCCGTAACGTTTGTTATTTGACGACTTCATAAAGGGTTATCAGTTTTTGTAGGGTATTAAAACTATGTATATGGGCTATGGATTTTAAAATTTATATTACTGTATGCGTGTTTTTAGCTAGTTATTCAGAGCGTAAGTTCGGTTGTGTCGGCAGAAAACCGTTAATCTGTTGTTTAATAGGTTTTTATTGTTTAGAAGCTCAATAATGTGTAGTTTCTCATGGAGGCACAAAGGGCATGGGTCATCCCAAGTTTTGCAAGTTCTAGTCCTGTTAATGATTTTCCATTTTACTTTAGGTGTCCTATTTTTTTCTTTTTGATTTCAATTCTGACCATACTATTAAAACTCGTAAATTTCAGAAATAAGTCATTCCCAAAAAAATTTCGCTTGAAGATGGAACAGAGCCTATTTTAACTCAAGTTAATTCAAATATTATTTTGAAGTTTTCGGCTCTTGTTTTGAAACATGAGACCTCTTATGTAGCGAGTTGGAATCATATTTTTAAAAAAAATAATTATATTTATGCTCTACTTTTGTATCGAGCACTATTTTTTAAAAATAACAAAATACTAAGGAACTTTGGATTATTTACCAAACCAGTTTCTTTCCTATTTTCCACAATATTTTCACACACACACACACACACACACATATATAAAATTTCATGAAATCTGTTAAAGAATGATCATTTCAATATGAAGAAAAATTTTTTTAACATTGAATTGAAATGAACAAATATGACAATGTTCCAGATTTCTAATGAAATGTTTGATGCAATCTGTTTGATTCTACTATTAGCGTGGTGCAAAAATAATGACGGAATAATGTCGTTTTTTGACATTTTTTAACGTCAAAAAACGACATTATTACGTCATTATTTTTGCACCAACCTAATACTTAGCATTTGCTATTCCTAAATTTATTTATTACTTTCTTGATCAGTTGATTTAATTAGTAGGAACACAAATATGCTTAGAAAACTAATTTAAAATAATGCAATAAAAAATTTAAAAAAACAAAAAAAAACTATGAAAACATATTATAGATTTATTAACTTGGTTGTTAATGTAACTATAACAACCATGAGACTAGTTTGAATAAATCCGGTGTTTAATAATTCATCTGAAAAATTCAGTAAGGAATTATAAAAATAATGGTTGGTTATGAGACTCAAATTTTCAGCTAGTCAGCTAGAGAACAATTCTTTATTCTTGAATATAATTCTTTTACAACAAGCTTTTTGTGATCACAGTTGTTCTTTTTCAAAAATGAGACTGAAAAAGAAATTTTATTATATAACAACTATATTTTTAAGTTATTTTAGTAAGAATTTAAGTATTAGGTTGGTGCAAAAATAATGACGTAATAATGTCGTTTTTTGACGTTAAAAATACGTCAAAAAACGACATTATTACGTCATTATTTTTGCACCAACTTAATACTTTTTTTTTGTTTTAAATTAAAATCATCTTGTAATTCTCTGAATATTTTTTTATGAATATTTGTTTTGTTTTTATCACAGGTCGCTTGAAGACATTCAGTGGGCCTTTGCACACAGACTCGGTGATCTCCAGTGAAGAAGATACATTATTCATAAACCACAAAAAGCCCAATGGACAAATCCGGCCAAAAAATGGACTCACCCAACACACAAGAAACCAAATGAAATGAAATTTGCAGACATCAAAAGCCTCCCACCACTACCAGGGAATGTCCCCATAACTTAAACCTGTACAGAGTGGGAGTAAAGTCCCAGTATTCACTTTTTTTTTGTGTTTCACTTGTTTGTCTAGAAGGAAGAACTGACACTTGGATAAATTTGTCTCCCTTCTTCCTACTGTCCAACACTGATATGCATAGGTACATGAATGACTCTGCCTGTGTACATTGTTGTTGCTATAGCATTCCCTGGTCATAGCTATCCTCTATGTTGACCTGTACAAAGCATAATGTCATCTGCGTGGACAGAAATTATTTGTGGCAGGAAACAAGCGAGTAATTTTTCTTCTTTTCTCTCTTGTTTGGCCAGTCAGCAGCTGATCTCAAGAATAGAAAGCACTTTTATATGTATGTGTGAGTAGGGATGAATGTAACTAACAGAATAAATGGTTCTTATATCTTTACCTTTGATTTCAAGACAAGTAAGGCTTTTTGAGCCAATGTTGATTTTTTAATATAGTTATGAAACTAATTCTTTTTTTCAGTTTTATTTTAATTCCTTTTCTTGGTATGTGATTATTTTATATTTTAATCGGGCTGGGTAAAGATTTTAACTTAAGTTGATATATTTTTGCCATACTCATTATGCATATAACTTTGGGAATTGGTTCTGTTAACAAGTTTTGCGCAGAATACTTTAACGAATTTTGATACATTTCCATTTTACACACAGTATTTCAAATAAAAACTTCTTGAACACAGCTTCTTTATATTAATTCTGACAGATTATATTTTGGTGCCATGTATATGATGATCATCTTTCTGAAGTCTTAACTTACACACTAAACTATCAAGTATAAATTTATTTCAGGTTTTTCGTATGTTTTCTTTGCTTCTATTTTATTTATATACACAAACAGTCTGTCTGAATTCCATTGTCAATTTGCAGAAAAGGGGGGAGAAAAAAAAAAAAAAATTCTTTTTATTCAAATTAGTCTTAAAGTTATAGAATACTTTTTATCAGTAGATTGAGAAAGTTTATATGGAAATCATCTCAGGGAATAAATAAGTCAGTTCTCTTTCAAGTTTCAATTAAAAATTTATTTTCCACGATATAAGCATAAATTTTTATTACAAAACATGTTTGCTACTTTGTAAGTTATTCTAACAATTTTGTATTTTTAATCAATTTTTTTTTTTTTTTTAACCGTAGTTTGTAATCGAAAGTTAAAGTATTGGTATTCTGCGTAAAAAAAAAATAAATTCTCTCTCCCCCGCCTACACATGGCATTTCCAATCTTATTTCTTTGTCTCGTCATAAATTTTTGTATGAATGTGTTTTTCCCCTATGAAGTTATGTGATGAAAGTAAGTCGTGGAATAAAATTTTTTTTTTTTAAGAAAATTTGTTCCTCATTCCCCTCCTCCCTTAACAATCTCTAATATGTACCGTTCCAAACTAGTGTTGCTCCGTCTATTATGTAATACTAAACTTGGGTTAATAAAAACAAAAAGGGGGACAATATGAAATCTGTGATTTAAAGTGCCCACTAAAGAGCCGAATTTAAGAGAAAAAAAAAAATATTCTGACATGCACTGAATAATGAAAACAAAGTGGTTTGATTTCAGATGATATTTTGAAAAGTCTAGTTTTATCATTTCTAAATGTTATTCATAGGCTTTCTTATTGTCAAAAAACAAAATCTTGTGATGACAGTAAAAGCTAATTTGCTGCGGTTTGTATGATGCTTCCCCCCCCCCCCTTTTTTTTTCCTGTCAGAATTAAAAAAAAAGAAATCTTAATTTTTGGAGCCAGTAATTTGAATTTTATTTTTTTATTTTGTGTTTAATTTGAAGCATCAGCATGGTGTGAAAAAATTATTTTTCAATTTTGAAAGATGAAATCATCTGAATAATAACCCAAATATGTATCTGCCGATTTTCTTTAACAGTTATTCTTTTATTAAAAAAAAAAAAAAATAAATAAATAAAGAAAACTGAATGTGCCATCATACCTCAACTCAACCAAACATGCAACTTTTATAATTTTTTTGTCACAGTTGAGACAAGAACTTTCCAGAACCCTACTGGTTGTTGTTATTGGTTTTGTTGTTATGTGATTGTTTTGACCTGACATATCTTCCACCCTCTCCAGTATGGCTACATGTCTTCTTCCTCTATTCCATCACCCACCACCTTCAGACACATATTGGGGGTAGGTCTGACAAACACTCACTTTCACTCCCCATAATTACATATATATTCCCACTCACATTCTCTTTTTAAAGGAAAAAAAAAAAAATAAATAAATAAAAAAAAGCAGCTCTCAAAGTTTCCCTTGCTGATTTTCTGCACATTCCAACTGAATAAACTGACAAATTTGGTTTCATTACCAAATGTGAAAAAACTGAAAAAAGTGTTTGTGTTGGTAATTTTTTTTTTTTATATATATATCTAATATCTCATTTTCTCAAACTGAGAAGAAAAAATATGAAGCAGGATATACTAAATGTAACACATTTGATTCCCTAAACTATTTAAAAACTTGTAAGTACATACATAATTTAGGATTAAGGAACAGAAGTCTACTAGGCAACTTCAGTAAACATTTCAAATGTATTTCATATTTTAAAAAGATGAATAATGGCAAAAGAAAAATATTTTTATGAATCTGCTACAATCATATACAAGTAAGGGTGTTTTTCACAAATAGCATTTATCAACAGGCCCAAAATAGATCAAGACCAACAATGTTATTTTTGCTGTATAATATTCCAATATTTTAATTTTATGGGAAAAAAAAAATACTACATTGCTCTGAAATATTTTTTTTTACATTTCCAAATCTCTTAATTACCGTGTACGTTTGAGTTGCAGCTCATTTGAATCATCTAGCAAGTCATCAATTCTTTCTCTCTGAGGAGGAAAAAAAAAAAAAAAAAAAAAATATTTTAGAGTTGACTCAAAATGACCTTACTGATGATATTTTTTTAGTAAAGAAAAGCTGAAATTACTAACCTCTGTTTTGTCCAACAGATCTTTCTGGTCTTTGTGGGTCCAAATAGTTTTGGGTGGGATCAAAGTTTGCAACCGTACAGCTTTCAGGGCACTGGTCTGGCATGCAATCAATTGTTCAATCTCTTTCGCCTGAAGATCACAACTACCACAATCAAGCATCTCTTATAGTTGAAAATCTGTATAGAAGGTTTCTCAAATTTGATTGCTAGATGTAGAAACAGTTAAGTTTTTTTTTCCCTTTACATAAACACATGCACTCCTTTAAAAGTAAGTATAGTAATTATTAAAAACAGCAACAACAAAAAAAAAGAGTAAAAGTATCTTGCAACCACTTTTACAGCTGTCACTTGCTGAAAAGCTACTGTAACTTTTTAAAAAAATGCAAAATTAAGTCAAGCTTTCGAATACTTAAAATTTACTTGCATGTTATTATTGTAAGTATTTCAACTGTAGTCTCACTGTTGCTTTCAGTTCAAATAGCAAGTTAGGTAAAACAACTATTTTACTTAGTGTTACTAATGTTGATTCTGATTAAGTATAGTGAAAAGGATTGTGCATGTATTTGCACAAAATCCCTGTAGTTGTACTTAAGAACCTTTGCTCTGAATTATCTGCAAAATTGTTTAGCTTTGCCAAAGAGGAGTTGCAGAAGTCTGTGGAAATTGTTAGCTATTTGCATTGTCTTCCAAATGAGTGTTAATCACTTTGATAATGGTGATGACGTAAAGGCTCATTATCATCAATAAGGAAGTAGTTGAGGATACTAGAAACAACTACCTGATCAAGAAATAAAATGGGGCAGTTCTACTATGATAGTGATGGCATTAGGCTACTTACAGAAGTCCAGGAAATTCATGACATTTGTCTCTCAATAACAGTCTGCCTCTGAAAATTATCAGATTGTTAGTAAATATCAGCAGACAATACAAAAACTGAAGATGATCAAAGACTTGCCACTAATCTAACAGAAGAAACAAGTCAATGGAAAAAAATTACATCACTATTCAGACTGGAAGTTTTTAACCAAGACAGACTAAAGGGCCATGCTTAAAATGCCTTTTGAGTCAATTTAGCTTTAGGGCTCTATATATATATATATTCCATTTAATTCATTGAGTGTGAAAGAAACCGCAGGAGAAAGCACTGGATGGCCATTTCATCCTATATTTGGGACTCATCAGCAAAGTGCATCCATTACCAAGAATTGAAACCCGGACAGTTAGGTTATCAAGCAAACGTCATACCAACTGTTCCAGGGAATGGCTGTCCAGTGCTTTCTGTTGAGGTTTTTTTCAGACGTGATGAATGACTTAATAATACTTAGAAATTATTAGGAGGATTTGATATAATATATAATCTTCATAAGAGTCAGTATAAACTGAAACTGGACTCTATTGATAATTTCCCAAACCAGTACCACTTCCTGGAACTATATATCCTTATCCTCACAATGATGCAACTAAATACATTTTTCTATTGATAACGTCACAGGAAGAAAGAAATACTGAAAAGAGATATACAGAAAATAAGAAATTTAAGTAAAACTGAAAACAAGCAAAAGAAAGAAAAAGGAAAGGTTTAC
>OZ010580.1:13557565-13602565 GCA_963932145.1 Acanthosepion lycidas | reverse complement strand
TGACAACTTTTCTTCATTTTCCATTTTTCTTTCAAAAATAAAAAATACAAAAAATTAAAATAAATTACACTTCAATAAATTTTCTTTACAATTCAGGAACCCCAAATTTTTATTTTTATCCCTATTATGGATATTTCTTACACTTGACTATACTCTTTGATATCTTAGGTCAGTACTCTTTTCCATCTTGACATTAATAAAATTTAACCTTTTTAACCACTAATGAAATGAAGCTCAAAGTTAATACCTTTGTTTTGCAAGGGAGAAGTTAAAAAAATTAATGATTCCACCGTTTTTTTTCATTTTTAATTATACAAATACAAACTTCTACATTCAGTATTCAATACTAAAAACTGAAGTTCATCATGTGAAATTAATTTCAATAGCCTAATGTAAAACTAATAATCTTAATATTACTAATTTCCATGATAAAAAAAAAATTAAACTATCAATTATTTAATTCCAACCACATTTTGATGTACATTGTGCAGAGGGTATCATGGAGATTAAGATTTGCAAGCCGAGTTCAAAGTCCAGCTAAAAGTTGCATTCACTTTTGTACAAATACTCTTGGAAAAGGTCTGAATCCAGTTTTTCTTCACCACCACCCAGTCAAGAGTTAAGTAGCAGAACAGACTAGTTAACAAGGCTACAGAGCCCAATGAGAAGGCTAAAAAGTAGTTCAAAATAAAAGTTTCTAATCACTACCAAAAATAATAAAAATAGTTTTAAAAAAAAATAATGTAACATTTTTCTTTTTAAATATTGAGATGATCCTGATGGAATAATGTTATTTATTTTTTTTATTGATGTTACTAAAATAGTGTGTGGTGATGAAACAATGCATGATTAAAAAAATAACCAAATGACAGTGTTATATCTTCCTACCTTTGCTGTTTTCTTTGTAACCTCCTTGAAGTCATGGTTAATTATTATGATTCATTCAGGATCCACTCAACCTGTGTACAAAGAAACAAAGTCAAAAACATTTAATATATTCTGAATAACTACTACTACTTCATTCTTACATTTTAATTTAAAGTCTGTTATTTTCCTAGACAACCATTTATTCCCATCTCTTAAGACTCTCCAACAACTAAGGTGATTTGCAAACAAATACTTTGAAACATTCAAGTTTCATAATGACTAGAAACAAAACTGTTTTTGGTTTTGGTTTATTGTAAACCAGCAATATTCTTGCAATATAAAAGAACTGATTACTTCCAAACTATGAGAGTAAGGATTCCAATTAAGGACACATACAAAACTTGCTTACTTTTATTTACATCATACTTACAATTTATGTATAAACTTTCATTCACAAATGATTACATTTAGTGACAACCAATTTTTGTAACAGTGGAAGAGTCATAACTGTATTTTAGTGTCATCTACATTTGAACCTGGTATACCTACAAATTAGTAGAGGTATTGTTTTGCTGGCCACTTACTCTACCACTACTCCAGTTTCATTTTCAACATTTCTGTCTCTACCAAATGATCTTCCTAGCAGACGGAAATCAATTTTTTTTTTTTTAAACTGAATTTTTAATCTCTTTTACAAATTGTCAGTTCTTAATGTGCATTGAAGTAGAAAAAATATGCTTATTTGTATGTTAGTCTATGGTAATGTCTAGGGTAATTTTAGAGTAAGCACAACTCTGATACAAGATCTTGATATCATAAACACCATTATGACAAGCACAATCTTTATCAAATCCAACACCCATACATGTTAAACTGTTCTTCCAAAGAGAAAAATTAGGAGATACACTCTCTACAATATGGCGCAGGCAGGCAGTTGTTTCTGATTGATGACCCTGTCAGAGACCTGGTAATAAAAATGAAAAAAAATTACAGGGTACAAATGCTGACTTTTAAGACAAATTTATCTAATTTATTAAATAAAACAAAAAAAAAAAAAAAAAAAAAAAAAAAAAAAAGAAAAGTTATACCAAACAATATAAAAAGGTTTCATATAGCACAATGAATTGGCCATATTGTGTTGAAGTTTTAAAATCAGTAATTTACATGATAAAACTAAAAAATTAATATCTTAGATTGACTGTGAATCAACAACTAATCAATTTCTCCTCCAGGTGTCAACCAACCGGTGATCACTTAACATTTCATGCTATTTTATTACTATTTCTTGTCAAGAAACTTATAAAGGGTTTACAGGGTGTAACAGAAGACAATTGGTATTTCTGCACAATAATCCTGAAGTCTGTGGCTGATGTAAAACTTCTGATGACTCAAGTTTGCTCGGTGCTTGAGATTGTTCTATTTACTATTGGTGTCAATGTTTGAACCCAAGTAAAAACTTTCAAATGCTGATTTTCTACATTATGGGGGAGCAAAGACATAAAAATGATGACTACAAACAACTGAAGTATTATTCTAAAAAAAAAAAAAAAACGCATTGAACTGTTGGAATTAATTCTGTAAGTAAATAAAAACAATTACATAGTATATTTAATTGTTTTAAAAGGGAGGGATAGAAATACATACATATTTCACAGATACACCCTCGAAATATAAAAATAAAAAGTTAAAAACATTTGAAATTAAAAAGCGAAAAGGAATAGAGAATCGAAATCAAGACATTTTTCATCTGCAGGAATCCTACATTTTTTTTAGTTAAGCTTATTCACGCAAATGTTTGACAATTTTTTCCTGTTTTCTTAATGTAGTAAGACTTTCAAATTTGTTGGTGTGATTACAAAAAAGGTGATGACATGACTCCTTTTTGAACCTGATCCCTATGACAATATATTCCGTTTTAAAAACAAAAAGTGAAGAGAAGACGGAGAGATAGATGACCGAGTATATTTTTTTCTTTACTTCTGCACTGAATTTTTATCTTTACTGTGCACATGCCCTTATAACACCGACGAATTCAACTTTAGATAAAAAAAATTTATAATGAATGCGTAAAATAACGGTTACCGTTACACCGTGTTACAAAATGAAATCCAATCTTTTAAAGACGAAAGACGTATCGATTAAATTTTAAAGTGATATTCAAAATTGACTTCGTATTGACCAATGGCAAAATTTAATGTAATACTGCAAAATATTTAAAACATTCTATAGATCAAAACCTGACAAACCGTTATAAAAAGATTTTTGTCGATTCACAGATTTTTTTTACGGATTTTACCCCAATGAACGACAGTCGTCATTGCTTGTTTCTACTAGCAACGCCGCAAACACAGTGACATAACTCAAAATATTCCGAAACAAAACTAATCACCTATTTAACTTTATAAATAAATCAATAAAACACTTTAAATTTATGCCTACGATTTTTATCCGAGTTTATGTAAATAAATACATTTTAAAAGATAAATAAATCTAAGGGAGAGCACTCTTGAATCCAGTTTCCTCCACTCGTCACCACATTTGACATTTAATGCTTTGTTATAAAACGTTTCTAAAATTAGAATAGACACTGATACTTCCGAATTAAGGGAAAATTGAACATTTTCACCCCTTAAAATCATTTCGAAAAAATTAAAGCTATTTCCTCAACCATAGAAATTACGTTACAATTTATTTAATTCATCATAGTCGGTTATCGTAAAACTTTTTCGTAAGACTAAAAAAAAAAAAAAAAAAAAAAAAAATAAAAATCAATAAATAATAGTATGAGCAGAAATACAGAAGTCGACCAAAACTTTAGCAGTAATAGTATTAACAAATAATTTTTTTTGACAAAGTTACCAACTGCGATTCCATATTAAAAGATTTACACACACATGCTAAAAACGACTGAAAATAAACAAGGGAGATGAGTTTGAAAAACTTTACAAAAGAATATGCAAAATAATGGTTGGCAAAATACTCAAGCAGAGAAAATTATGAAATATGTCACTTTTATGATAAAAGTGACATATTTCTCATTTTACAACACATGGGGTTGGTAGAAAACCGACAATAAAATTTAAATGTTATTTGCTGCAGCCGTGTAATCATCCATTTCAAATACAAAATTAAACAATTTTCTAACCATAACCAGAATGTTTTACTTTTTTTTTGTTTTTAAAATTGACGATTTTCTTTCATTGATCATATTCCGAACACAAGATTTAAAATAAGGTTCAATATTGTTCTTTTTCAATGAATTGTAAATTTTTACAAGACCCGTTTTAATTTTTTTTTTTTTTCTTTAATTTTAAAAAAATCTTACAATTCTGTATTACTTTCAGCTGGTTAGTTGATTAAGTGAAAACTATTTATTTACTAATCAAAAGTTGAAAAGCTTAATATACAGTACTTTGCACCAAGATTTAAATAATTTTTCATTTTTTTATGTATATAAAATATTACGTTACGTGCCCTTGTTTGAAACTATGGTCGAGCATACGCGACATAATCAAAAAATAAGAGCGATGAGTCTAGTAAATTTAAATTCAACATTCCTAAAAATTAGATTACTGATATTTTCTAACAATTTAAGATTACTCCGTATTTAAGAATTATATAAAAAAAAAAAAAAAAAAAAAAAAAAAAGTATTTTTGAAAGTCTTTTTAAAACCGAATTAAATTTGGTTTACAAATGTGTCAAAAATGGCCGATTTTAAATGATTTTCATTTTTCTGAAAGCGACCAAATAATTTATATTCCAATCAATATAATTTCTATTTTTAAATACACTAGAGTACTTTGCTTGAAAATCAAAATAGTAAATCATTTAGCTTTCAGTGAAAGCTAAAAAGAAAGCTTCAATACTGCTTTTTCATTTTTTTTAAAATTCATCGAAAATTAGTGGAGGTCCAAACCGAAACGCAAGTCTATTATTACTTTTGGGGGGACTAGGAACTAATTTCAGCAGATATCCTGACTTGTAAACAAACTGTAATAATCTTATAAATGGTAACCTACTAACCATGCTGAGAACATTGATCAGCTGAATAACTTATGTAAATGTTATTCTCTCTTATGTTTATATTCCTATTTATTTCTTCTCTTTCAATATCTGCTACTAAAAAAAAAAAAAAAAAAAAAAAAAAAAAAAAAATTTAAAACTATTTTTCAGATTGGTATTAAAAATAAAAATATTAGGTTGGTGCAAAAATAATGACGTAATAATGTCGTTTTTGACTTATTTTTTAACGTCAAAAAACGACATTATTACGTCATTATTTTTGCACCAACATAATTTAAAAAGTATCAAAAAGAAAAAAAAAAAGAAAAATCTTAATCACTAGATATAAATATATTTTTCAATAGGTTATGATGATTGAGAAAATGCAAGTCCCGCAACAAAATCAAATATCAGTTGTAAATTAGTATAAGGGAGTTAACTCATTCAACCATTTCAGTTGAAAAACCGAACATTTATCATTATATGAAAAATAACTTGCTTCATAAAATTTGTCTAAACAAAAACGGACAAAAAAAAAAAAAAAATAAAAAAAAAAAAAAAAAAAAAAAAATAAAGATTAGCAACCGTACATATTTTAAATTTTACTGAACTACGACAAATCTGATAAGTCAGTCATTTATGTACGTTAATGAAGAAAAATATTTTTCAACAATTACTTTTTCAACTTCCCTCATGAAATGTTCATATCTAAATTCTAATAACAATGTGGCTAACTAGATTTATAGATCTACCCTTGCAAAATATATTTCACTATCATCTATATTAATGCAACTATTGATACCTTTTAATAATTTGCAACCAAAACAGTAACTCATTTTTCTTTAAAAGTTTAAAAAGAACCATATCTAAAAATATCTGCTTTATTTTACCCATTTTATTCTGCATATATTGCAGTACACACAAAAAGATTGCTGAAAAAGATTACTAAAGAGGTACTAATAGTTTCAAACTGACAAACATCTACTCTTGGGCCATACAAGTTCTATTTTCATTTGCTGTTAGTAAAATAAATAATCAGATATTCATTGTCTTCTCAGTCTTGATAAAAACAATCTGCATAATTATAACATTTTTTTTGTCAAGCAACTACAAAAATGCTAATAAAATTTTGCAATGAACTTCGCTCTTTATTCAATATATCTGATTCCTTCAATTCCACAAATAACTACATTGAATTTTTTATGTGAATAAAATCAGTTAAAAACTTTCAGTGGTAAGGAGTTGAAATTTAAACATGGCTTTGAACCAACATATTCAAATCATTTCAACCTTGAATTCTAGTTTAAAAAAAAAAAAAAAAAAAAAAAAGTGTGTGTGTGTACGCAAGACAGAGTTTCTCCTAAGCACAGAAATCCACTTAGGTTTCCTCTCAAAGGAATTTGATTATTCCTATAATGATTTATAAGATACAGAAAAGAACAAAAACAAAAAGGTGATGAGATTCAATTTTCATAGAACCTAAATTTTATGAAACTGCTAAGAAAGCATTTTAAAAGAGGATTTATAAAAATTCATGTAACAAACACCTCTTCACAGCAAAACCTCACCAGGTTCCTCATTCCTTTTTCTGAGTAATCACTTGTTAATGCTGTTAGTTTTTAAGGTGGCAAGTCAGATTAAACTTTAATTCACTAAGTTTGACATTGAATGTATATTTGTGCTAGTTAGAATTATATCCACTGCTGCTTTGTTTCCAAAGTGATGATTTTTAATTTTGAAGAGAATCTTCTGTTGACTACAAGATCATATAACTACAAAGGATGCAGTATAAATCCCAATGTGAAGTTATATTTGTGACTAACACTTACAAGTATTTGGAAAAAGGGGGGGGGAAAGGATGAACTTATTCATAGGCAAGAACAACTAAAAGAATAACATTGAATTTTTAATTTAGTTGTGAAAGGGAAAAAGCCTAAATTGATAAAATGGTTGTGCTTCACAAATTTATTCAAATTATTTTTTTTATTTTTTAAAGAATTCCAAAAGCAACTGGATAAATTTCTAATAGACTTAAAATCAATAAATAATTATTGGCTACTCCTTGACAAAAAATTAAAACAAGTAAATAAAACTGTAGTTATATCTATGAGGTAAATGATCCAAAAACATTCTGACCTCACATTTCCAAAATCTTTCTTATAATATATATATATATATATATATCTCATCCACAGGCATACTATTTTGCTGTACCTCAAAAGAACAGAAAACATTTTGCAACTTTCTACTCATAATAATTATAAGCAAAGATATCAAACATTAATCCCAAAAGTCAGAGCATAAACAGTAAATTATGGTAATAAATAAATAAATCTAACAATGAATAGGATAATGGCTTACATAAACTCATGAATGCCAATAATTTTTGATGCACTTACTTGCTAAAATGATTCCCCTCAAGCAAGGCAATAAAGCCACTAAAACAAGGAGGTTACCAAGTGTTAGAAAATATGAGAAAAATGTACTATTAAAGAGAGAGTAATAAAACAATAGTTGGGAAGCAAGAAGCCAGAAGAAGAGTTCCCCAAGTGAGAGGTATGATAGAAGAAACTGTTAGCATAAAATTTATGGTTACATCTAGCCATTTCAACTATCAAATGATGATACCTTGCCATCAATCTAGTACTGCGCTTGAATTTATAATTTGATACTAAGTGCTGGCTTGAAGCTCATGGATTGGAAGGATAAAGTTTTTAAAGCAAACTCCCACCACTCACCATTAACATATACAAAAACTATACAAACAGAAATAAAATTAAAAACAAGATCGACATCTGACATGTTAAGCTCTAAAAATACCGTCTCTGCAGAAATATTTCTAAATGGAAATTTTCTTGTGGTCAATTCAGTTATAATATTATTTGTAAAGCTAATGAAATAATTAAGCTGTAACAAGTTTATATTTCCTTAACAGATAATACACTTAATTCTCCATTGTTTACATTATCTCATTTCAATTTTTATTTAAGTAGATTTACTTTGACATTCTGAGCAAAGGCACTTAAATTTTTAAAGAATAAGACACCAGGACATACATTGCCACAAACTAGTAAAAATGAAAAGACAAAATGTGGCCAAGTAAATTTTTCTAGAAGCCAGTTTATCACTTAGAGAATTTTATGATACCCACAAAGTATCAATAATGAAACCAGTTCTTTGTATAAATAATTTATGCATTTGTTACTAATTAGGCATCCATTTTTACAAAAATCTCAACTGGAGAATTACTTGGGATTTGTTAAAACAGCCACAATTCAATTTGCGAGACATGATTAAGAAAAACGAAGGTTGTTTGGTTTTTTTTACTATAACTTTTGGAAATCAATCTTGAATCGAATATATAATTATATTCATGAACAAATTGAATTTAGAAGCAATTTCACAGAAACCTAAACACAAACATATCGCCCAAGAGCACATTAAAAAAGATTGGCGAACAGAGTTCTTTTTTCATATTTTTTCAAATCATTAGAATTACTTCCCTTGATAAATAACAACTTAAGATATGTGATACTTTTTGAGGTTTAAAAAGATAAATATATATTGAAGCATTAAGGGTTATTTATAATATTAGGTTGGTGCAAAAATAATGTCGTTTTCTCACAAAGTTGAACATCAAAAAACGACTATTTTTGCACCAACCTACTTAATAGCTATCTCCAATAAGAAGTGATACTTAAGTTTTAAAATGTATTTTTAAAAATGAAGTCTTTCAGAAAGTTTTTATTTTAGTTTTAATTTCAAACTAATATACTAATTTCCAACAAGCAATAACTTTGCTGTATTTCAAACTGAAGATAAATTGTTTGGAATTTTTTTATTTTTAATTTTGAAATCGTTAAAATTGCTACAAATCAGCCATATTAGCAAATCTATCAACACTTGATTCTCCTTATTAAAATCTTTCAAAATATAAAATACTTTTCTGTAACTTTGAGGAATATTAAAAAAACTAATTAATCAGATTAATTAAACCTTAAAGTTTAATTACTCTGATTTGAAACAAATATTACGTTTAGTTTACTTTAAAATCACAGAAAAGTATTTTTTTCACACTGAGGTGGGTGTTTGTGTTGACAACTTTCTATTTAGTTTATGGAAATTTTTTCTACAGGGACATAACTCTAAAAATTACTTAAATATAGCCTTTTTATATAATTTTCTTAAAACTACCCAGTAATCTTAAGTTTATGAAAATATTCTAAGTAATGTTTTATTGAATTTTAGCTACTCTGGCTTTACATCCTTACTCATGAAGCCATTTGAAGAAATATTAGAAAAATACCAACAAATTCACTATAGTTACCACTTATCTGATAATGTTGTGTATACACATGCGTATTTACAAAAATTGGAAATGCCGGAGAGAGGAGGGTTGATTTGTAGTAAGCTTTTTTCATTTAGAATTAGTAAATAATTTTTACTTCATATCACCTAACCTGTACAAATTAATACAGAATTTTAAGATTTAAAACTTTATAAATTATAAGAACAAAGTATGAAACCTTTCTTGTAAAAATTATACATCACAAAAAAAAAAAATTTTTTTTTGCTTAAAACAATTTTGTCAATATCTTATTCATAAAAGCAATTAAAAGCTTTTCTAATTAATGTATTTTCATTTTTATTTTACAAAGCAGATATTTTCTGTAATTGACAAAAAAAAAAAAAAAAAAAAAAAAAAGCAATGATTTAAATTCTCCTGGGACTTGTTTTATAACATTAAGCACTACAAAAATGAATTTCTTGAAATTTCTGAAAATTTAGTAAGTGAGAGTTAACAGATGTTTAAAAAAAAAAAAAAAAATCTAAAATAATTTAATTCATTTGTGAATAAGTCCTGAAAGTTAAATCAAAAAACCAATGATCATTTGATTTTTGTAAGAATTTCCAAATCAGTGAAACATCCCATTGTTATTTTGGCGGGCCAGTTTTTAATAATAATAAAAAAAAAAAAAAAAAAAAAAAAAAAGTAAAAACAACAATCAATCCCAAAAATTGGACAAAAAAATTAGCTATAACGAAAAAAATTTACATTACTTAAAAATTGAAAACCAAAAAGAGTAATTAAAAATATACAAAATAAGAAAAAAGTAAATAAACAAGAAAAAACAAAATAAATTAATTCAAATAAATAAATGAACAAATTAACAGCTCCCACTAAAATAACCATTAGAACAAATAAAAATATGCAAACAGGAGTAAAAATAATCCATCCAAGTAAATAAATAAATTAAAAACTGTCCCCACTGCCAAAGTAACAGAATAGACTACAGAAGTCAATCCAAAAATTGGATGAATAAATAGCTTTATCTTCCATGACCAAAACAAACTATTATATAAGCAAAAAAAAAAAAAAAAAAAAAAAAATTTACATTAATAAAACATTGAAAACCAAAAAGAATATATAAAATAAAGGGAATTAAAAAAAAGTAAAATAAATTAACCCAAATAAATGAATAAGTAAATAAACAAGCCACTACCGCCAAAATAGCCACCAGAATGGACTACCACTGACCCTATATATAGTTGAGGAAAAAACCAACACTTGCAGCCTGACAATTGCATCTTACATGAAACAGCCTGTTGCCTCCAATGTTCACTTTTATATTTACATACACTATCTGATATTGAGCACTTTATCCCATAAATATAGCACAACTTTTTTTATTTATATTTATATATATATATATATATATATATATATTCTAGATATTAATACCTGGAGATATAATTCTTAGTGGGCAAAGATAAATTCTAAGAAAAGTACATTTATTTAACATGTACAAATAATCATAATTACACTAAAAAATTTTAAAATTAAAAATAAGGGCAAACTTAATCAGTACCCATCAGAGATAGATGGAGATACATATAAAAAAAAAAAAAAAATTCTGGCAGGTTTTCATTAGGACATGTCCCATTAAATAATTTAGACAAGTTTTGTCTACTTATACCTAATAGGATCCTCTCATATTTACAGAGGAATTTCTTATTACCCTTACTTAAGGAAGAAATAAAAATTACCATGATGTATATCCATTTTATTCTGAGTACTTTTACATTAGCACAATGTCATCTTCGGGGTTTTCTTTTTGCCAAGACAAAATTGCTGAGCTCATATGAAAATTACATTTTTTACTTGTGAAGTGAAACACTCATCTTCAGGTTCTTGCTCTATTGAAGTCTCATTCTACAATCACAAAAATAATATATGTACAATGGGATGTTGTTTACATGGGTTCAGGTCTGGGCCCAACTTTTAGCAATTTTTATATGTCTAGTCTCAAAAATATATTTAATTTAAAAAAGCCCAAAAAACCCTCCATCTAACTAAGATATATTGATGATATAATTATCTTAGTCATGAATATGGATGAAATATATCAAAACCATCAATTCCTTAAATTTACATACAAACTTAATAGTAATAAAATTCCTTTTCTAGAAATTAGGTTGGTGCAAAAATATTATCGTTTTTTGACGTATTTTTTAATGTCAAAAAACAACAATATTCTTGCACCAACCTAATATATTGATAAACACTCACAATAAATTCACTCTCTCCCCATATAAAAAACCTACAAGCATAAATTCAAGCACTCTTAACTGTAAGAGAGTCAATGTCCAAATTACTATAAGATAGCAATTATAAAAAAACTAAACCGTGCAAAAATTAACTTATCCACAAAACAGATTTTCTACAGTGACTAAAAAATATAAAACTCTTATTAATAACTTACCTAATAATATTGCTGATGAACAAAGATGTTTTATTAAAATTTTTAATATAAGGCAAATAGAATGTAACACTTCCTCAAATAATCCTAAACATTAGTCTTTTATATCACAATCAAGTACATTCTAATTATAAACAGGACAAAAATATCCTAAAAGCACTAGTAATAAAGAATAAGAAATACTAATATATTCATTACAGATCATAGTAAAAAATTATATACTAAATTCAATATATCCAATTTAATCATTTGTGATTACTCCTCCCCACCAATTAACATGTTGCAGAAAACCAATATTATATATAAATTTAAATGTCCCTTGGGAGATTGTATCTCCAACAGAAAAAAATATGCATGTTGGTCACACCACAACTACATTGTCTAGAAGTTTGAGTTTTCATTTGAATGATGCATCGAACATCTCTCAATGTTTACAACAGCATGTCTGTTCACATTCACAATTTAAAAAAAAAAAATTGTTGAAAATACATTTATACTTTTTCATGAAAATTATAAACATAAACTAGAAATTCTTGAAGCTGTCTATATTAAAAAAATTGAAACCAACCTTTAATAAAATTAATTATGAACACTAGGTTTTAAAATGTTTACAGTAGATAGTTTAAAATATGTTTTAGTTTGGAAGAGTTTTTTTTCAAAAATAGACATCACAATAAGTTAGTTACCTCCCTTGACGTTGCTGCACTTGTATGCTTACATCATAAAATTTAAAAAAAAAAAAAAAAAAAAAAAATCAATTTTCAGGTAAGCACAGCAATTTTGTCTTAGGAAAAACAAGACCTAGAAGATGATATTGTGCTAATGATGAAATACTTAAAATAAATAGATATACATCATGGTAATTTTCTTTCCTTCTTTAATAAGGATACTAAGAAACTCCTCCATAAATATGAGCAGATCCTATTAAGAATAAGTTGATAAAACTTGTTTAAATTATTTAATCACGCACATACACATATATATTATATATATATACACACACACACAGGTGATTACATCTAAAATTATACTGTTTTTTGTTATCTCAATTAGAGTAGCTACATTGTGCAATAAGATTATTGCAGACCAGAAAGGTTAGAGTTTAAAATATAGTGTGTAACAAAATTAACGCCCTTTTTGCGCATGAGAAAAATCATAAACCCCATTTTGATGTGGCAATACTTATAAATTTTTTTAACTACTGTAATTTATTTTTGTTCAATATAAGTTAAATAAAAAGGGCACTACTTTTGCCAGACCCTCTAAAACATCAAATAAATTTCAACAGAAACTAAGCAAAGTTATTTCCTTTGAATAATTAAACAATGCTTTGGGAAAACTCAATGATATAACATTTTCTTGAAAGTTGTCTTTTCCAATTAAAATTTTTTCAACTGTCAGCCTAGCTTTGTTCATTTCATTTATTTATTTTTCTAAATCTGAACTTTATATGGTAAAATAACTGGCTAACTACTAGAGAAATGGAAGCTCTAATGCAGCAAATACCAAATGTCTGACCTGGAAATATTTTTCATGCAATCTAAAATTAAATTTGCAGGCTCCCATGTATTGGTGATGAATAAAATCACAAAAAGTTACAATTTAGAAACAACTTTTACTTTCAGAGAATTTTGTTTTCGTTTGTGTAGTTTGGGGGAGGGGCGGAATTAGAAACACTAGTCTGACAGTTCTAATTGATGCAACATTTCCAAACTCAATTTATATAAGTGATAAAAAAAAAAAAAAAAAAAAAAAAAAAAGAAAAAAAAAGATTTACATTATCACATGACATGTAAAATTTAAGAGATTTACTATTTTGTGATTATTGTGCAATGTGCATGTATGTACTGGAGAGAGAATGTATAGGGAAAAACAATAGGAAAGCTAAAATTTAAAAAATATAGTCATCATGGTTATGGTGATGGATTAGAAGTCCATTGGGATCTCCCCACATAGAATAGAATCCTATTGGCAACAGAATATTTGGAGGCACAGTGGAGTAATAGATAGCAACTCAGATCAAGGAATCAGGAGAGCAGAGTTTGAATTTCAGTCAAATCCATTACATTCACTTACGTGCTAATACTTTTGGGAAAGGTACGAATCCTAATCTTCTCCCCCACCCCCACAAACTATGGGTAGATTAAATAGCAGGACAGACCGGGTTCTATAGCCTTGGATGGCAACTGGTCTACCAAATACGAAATGGCAACCTACTGCAGGCAAAAAATCTGCCTCATCAGTCATGTATCAAAAGATACATGATCGCCTAAGCATGTATCACACATGGCACATAACTGACCAAGACTATATAAAAAATTTTACTACCCTTTCATAATTACATTAAGCTTCATATATAACACACTTATTTGTAAAGGGAGCTATTTTAGCCAAGTTGTATGAAACTAAACAAACACATTTACTGTGAAGTCCATTTTTTTTCTTTTATTACATGTAAATTTCTTCAAAGGGCAAAATTATAAAATTATATTGCATTTTGGAAAAGACTGGTTAAAACAATGCCCATCCTGCAACATTCTACTGCTTTGCTGAAGTTGAACGACTCAATTTTATATTAGCCTTATTTTTCTTTTCTTTTTTTAAATTTATATATAAAAAAAAAAGCAGTTTTCATAACCAGCTTTAATTTACTGCAATTCTTAATATCAATCAAAATGTATATTTTATAAAACACTTGGTGCATCAACATCTAAATAGTTCTTTGTACCAATCATTCCTTTCATATCAAAGATATCAAGAGTAAAAAGGATTTTTGTTACAAACCTGTATATAGGACAGATAAATTCTTATCCATATCTTCAGTTTAACAAGGATAAATCCAGAGGATAAGAGGACAGTATCTAATACACTGTAGTATTAGCTATCCACATTTGTAGCCCACAGTCTTACTGCTTCTCACACAATGATAGCATACAAGTTAACAAGAAAAACCAACAGGTTCAATTTTTCATCTTCAGACAAGATGAACAGGGTGTAATCTCATGTCTACTGAAGTAGATAAATACAGTGATGTAAGTGCAATTTTACCAATCAAACACATGCATAGTCAATGTACTGATGGTCAGGATATTTTAATCTTTCTTCTTGGGAGGTTGGAAGAAACATTTATGGAAAATATAGAAGAGAAAAGAAAAATTTAGTGTTCAAGGGTTTAGAAGTAAGCTTTCATCAAAATTCAAATGTTAAAACATTAAATTCACTTAAAACATCAACATGTATGTTAAGTTGGTAAATAAATTCAGAAATGTTAATGTGTCACTAAGTTAGATCTGTTATAGCCACAAGCAATTACTAATTATACTGACCTTATGTCTAATGCAAGAATGTAGAGAGAAAAAAAAAAGTGAAAAAAGTGAAATTTAGACCTTCATGCATAAAAAAAAAAAAAAAAAAAAAAAAAAAAAACAACAAGTCAAAAAGACATTTTTATTCCATTTACTTCACTATTATTTAACTACCTTCACCCCTCAGCAAGGTTTGTTTTATAAAGCAATGATTAAAATTGTAATAAAATCTAAAACATGAATGTGAATTTATATATTTTCTTTGGTTTCAAGAATTAACAACAAAAATAATAAACAATATTCATTAGATGATTTATTGGGATGGTTGAAAAATTATAAGTTAATTGTCAACTGATTCAAACTTTTTAAAATGATAAAGATTTCTTTAAACTTGGTTCACATTAGAATGTTGTAAATAATTTAATAGTGTTTAATATTTTTGTTGTAAATTCTATTAAAAAAAGAAAGGTAGAAATTCACTTTTATCATTTTAGGTTTTATTAAAATACTAATCATTGCTTTTATGAAAAAACAAAAACAAAAAAAAAAAAATTGTTGATGGGTATAGCTGGTTAAAAACCATCTTTTTGATTTTTTGATATTCCATTTTCTTTTCATGCATGAAGATCCAAGTTTGCACAAAAAAAAAAAAAAAAAAAAAAAAAAACAAAAAACAAAAACACAAACTCATGATTTAATAATTATATCAGCCAGCTAATGAAGTGTTAGAGAAATCAATGTTTGATAAAAATAACTAATCTGTAAGCAGTAAGAACATTTAGAATAATAGATAATTGATCGTAAGAATAAAGTGTGAAAAACAATTTAAGTTCAAATTTAAACTTCAAGACTCAAAAGAAGGAATTAGAGCCAATAAAATTTCAAAGGATGCAGTGGTGGAAACAGAATCATTGCAGAAGGATCAAATCTTCACAGAATCACTAAAATTATATTTTGAGCAGGAAGCAGTCTTATTTTTTTTATTCCTACTTTTAGATAAAAAAACTATTTGAAGCATTTTTGATTATGTTGCTAACAATACTTAAGATTTAAGTGAACAAAAAAAAAAAAAAAAACTCAAAATAAACAATTTGAACAAACCTAATTCCTGAGAGCTTGGCAAATTTGAAAGACTTAGCTGATTTGCATAGTGATAAATGGATTAAAATATGCAGGTAGCAGTGTACTTTCCCCCTCTTTCTCCCCAATATTATCAATCACTGAAACCCCACACCAATATGCTTTTATAAAAATTAGAACATTTCTTTGTGCGAGTGGACGGTTGAGCTCATATTATGATTACAAATTGATTGAAGATTACTGGTTCAATTATCAAGAAAAAAAAAAAAAAAAAAAAAAAAAAGCATGTGGTAAGAATGCAAACTCGTCTGAAAGATTCTTTGCATTTAGCAGTTACCACAAATGCAAAATGGGATGGCAATCAGTAAATCAAAATTATCATTGCAATCCTCCCCATTCCATGACCATCAATCTTTGACTAATATTAGTGCAAAAGAAACCAAAAACACAAAGACAAATTAAGACAACAAAGAACAATAGAATCATACAAACATTTTTCTTTCATTCTAAAAAGCAGGTTTTCAAGAACTTCTTTAAGAGGAAAAAGCTATCTTAAGAATCAAAAATAAAAAGATACAGGATTTCTTTTCACTGATTTCAAATTAAAATGTAAATTTCATAAACAAGAAACAATATTGGAGAAAAGAGGAAGAAAAAGTTTATAACAGATTAAGTTATTAATACTAAAAAGAACTGAATATTAGAATGAGGAGGAAGGACAAGGAGTGGTAGTAAGTTTTACTGAGTGGCATACAGGGTTCTTTTGTTTAACACTTAAGGAGATTATATAAAAGTTTCTTCCATTCATATCAAAATTTACTGTAAAAGCAGAATTTTTAAAATAATGGAATATTCAAGCATATTTTGTAATCTTAGAATGTATTTCTAAATGCTCACTACTACATCATGTTAGGTTTACTTGAGAGGGACACTTAGAGCAACAAAGTTAGTGGTCAAGAAAGACTAAAATGTCATCCAATGAAAGATTGTAAATAATATTCCAAGGAACTTTGGTGCAACACAATACTAATCAAATTAGGAATCCTCTTGATTTTTGACTATTTTTAATTCTATTATATTAAGTTGTTAAATCTGTCAGTGCACCGGATTCTTAAAAATAAACAATTTTCTACTTGTGATTGTCAGGATATTTGCAGTAATTTTAAAATCTATAAAGAATTTTGTCAATCTCAAGGAATAAGTAATACATTAGTATTAATATTATTAATGTGTAAAGATCATGTGAATGTTGCTATAAGTGATTGTTTTCATAAAATTGGTAATAAGTTTTAACAAAGACAATATGTGAGGCTTGATATGAGCAACATAGAAAACCTTTAAGAAAAAAATGTCTTTTTCGAAAGAAAGTGATAATTTAAAATGATTAAGAGTAAGAACCAGTGATAGCATGCATATAAAAGGATTTTATTATTAGGTTGGTGCAAAAATAATGTCGTTTTCTCACATAGTAACATGTGAGAAAACGACATTTTTGCACCAACCTATTTTCTAGAGATTATTTCAAAATGACTATCAGTAATTTTACCCAATAAATCTAAATGACTAACAATTTTACACACTTCTGTTGCCTATAACCTGGTAAATGACTCTTGAATTTGATAGAATTTGAATTAATGTTAGTTTTAATCTGAAGAAAAAAAAAAAAAATTCAGTATTAGTTTAACAATGTACAAAAGTATAGACTTTCTTTAAACAGTTATTCATGCATGCCATTCAAAGACACCTACAAATACCACTCCAAAGTCCCCTAAACTTGTTTTTACCCAGACTCTTATTTCAAGCATACTTTTTCATTAACTTTCATTTTTTTTATCTTTCCAAGGTTGTAGGAAAATTATTTTTCTAACAGAGGAAAGAAAGAAAAAAGAATAATGGACTTATTTACTTGTCATGATAAATGATTACACAGTAAATAAAACCCACACACAAACATTTTTTTCTTATTTTTCACTCTTATGAAAATCCAATTTACTTCCTACAACCTTAAGATTGCTCAAATTGTAAGTTTTCAATAAGGCATATTTAAAATGAGACATGATAAAAATCAGAAAAGAAGATATTAGTTCTTCCTATATTTGGAAAAAGAAATTGTCTTTTTTTTTTTTATTTTTATTTTTTTATTCTTTAATGAATTTAAAAGTTATATTTGGGAATTTCTGGCAAAACAGAAGCTACAAATAAGAACTTTTTAGTCAGTGATTCAATGAATTAGGAGAGGGACCCAGGCATTTGAGGACTGAAGATAATACATATCAATTCAAGAAAAGAAATATACAAGAAGGAATGAAAAAAGTAAATCATGGTTGTATTGGTTAAAACTGTCTTAAGTTAACCAATCATCATATCCAAAACATTTACTTTAAAAAATAAAAAAAAAAAATTTAAAAAAATGTATATTTCATATATATATATATATATATGAGATAGATATGAAATATATTAGATGGAAAAGACAAAACAAACATTATCAAATGTATTTGATGAAACTTGTACTGAAATAGTTTATAATATATATATATATATATATATATATATATATATATATATATATAGGAAAAACGAAAGATTTCCTGAACATATGTTCCCATTAACAACTGAAGAGAAGTGGAAGGGAATGGGGAAGTTATTATTTTCTGCTGATTGGCTGAGCTCATTAAGAAAATAAAATAAAAGTAAAAATAAATTTATTAATAGTATTAGTAGTAATTATAATAATGGTTTATTTACTAATGCCAAGTCACAGCTCCTACATTGCTGGTATGACCATAGGCAGAGGACAGAACAGGAAGGTGTTCAAAATAAAGAGGCAGGTGAGATGATGAATGGATAAAAAGGTCGGTTTGTTTGGTGGTTTTTATTTAAAGTTTATTTTAGGGTTAGGTTTGAATTTATAGGCTTTTATTGGCATTTTTCAAAAAGACTGGCTTAGCTGCAAATGGCTGCCAAAGAGAGAAGGATTTGGGAAAAAAAAAAAAGTGGTGGTGGCGGGTATCAGATTAAGAACGGATAACATTGAGCAGGGAAAGGAAAACAGATGAATAGAAAAGTGAGTGGTGGGGAAGGAATGGGGATTATCATTCTGGATTAGAAGCAGAGAGTATGACTTTGTATATAAACCTGGTACAAGGAGAACAGAACAGTTTTTCCTTTCATTTGCTTTTTTTTTTCTTTCCCAAGGACAAAGATCAAAAGTAGAGAGAGGATTGTTTGTTGGCAGGTTAACAGAGCCAGCAACCAAATTAACAGTCCCCCACAACCCTAAAAATAAACAATTAAGCCAAATATACATTTATAAGATATAGAATGTGTCTAAAAAGGATACTTAAAAAAAAAAAAAAACACTTTAGTAGGGTAGGAGTAAATTTCACAAACAACACATAAAGCCGGCAATATTTAGACTGATACATTCACACCTGAAGTATCGACATTTGTATTAAGGAGGTGAGGTATAATTCTGTTGGGGTAGGTGTATACAAATGTAGATATGATTGTATCAGTTTCTGCAACATTGATAATGAAAATAAAAATAAAAAAAAATAAATGGAGGGATCAGACATCATACAAAAACAAAATTCCAAAATAAAAAAATAAGGCCTAGTTTGTTAAACAAAAGAAAAAATATTTTAATAGCTTAAAAAATAAAGAAAAATGAAGAAAAAAAAGTTTCTATAATTAAATATATAAAAATGATACTAAATGAACAAATGAAAAAGAAAATATGGATGGAGAATACCTACAACAGTTTACATATGAACCAACAAGGCAAGGAACAAGAAAACACTAACAAAAAATAAAGATATATAATTTGTAGATCCAGGTCAAACGTCAGAATACAGAAAAGAAGATATGTTGAGAAAAAAAAATTGGCATCAATTGATGTGAAAAAAAAAAAAAAAAAAAAAAAAAAAAAAATTAAGTCACATTCAATAACTGTAGCAAATTGGTACTGGCTGCCCAAGTTCGAGTTTCACTGCACCATTTTCAAGATATCTTTTCATTATCATTCAAGTTTAAAATTTTGCTTGGTGACTTTTTTCTTTTTTTTTTTTAAATATTGATTCTGGAATGGCAAAAATGAAAGAAACGTAAAAGTAAAACACGAGTGATAGATTCAGCCCATAAACATTCTATTAGAGTTGCTCCCCTTGATTAGTTATTTGTCATAACTAAAGAAAACGTGTCTTTTACACATTTCAGAAATTAAATATCTGGTGATATAGTTGGTATTGTGTATATGCATCTCATTGACAGTATAAGGAAAATTGAAGTCAGGAGTTTTATATTCAGATTTACATGAACAATCATTTTTTTTTTAAATTATTATCAGCTGGAAAGATTTTAGAATATTCTTCCACACGTTTAAAAAGACTATTAATAGGAAATTAGGACAGGGTGAGATGAAAGTCAATGATGAGTGCTGGTAAAATTAAGAGAATCACCAGAACCAATTTCATCTAAAAGAATGTTCATTCCTGTTATCTATCTGCATAATAATAATGATGATAATAATCTGCTGCTGCTGCTACTACTACTACAAGGAACAATAACAAACAAATGAAAATTCCGTACAAAAAATGAAAGTAGAAAGCAAAATGGACTAATACAGATTTAGAGAGGAAATGTAGACAGATTTTTTCTCCTCTTTATTTCTTTTTCCCCCCCTCTTTATCGAGCTATTTGCAGGAATTTATCTTAAAGAGGATATCAAAGAAGTAGGAGTCCAATATGTATACAGCAATAAATAAAAAATAAATAAAAAAAAAGGTTTTGGTGGGTGGGTATTAAGGTAGGTGGGCAGGTGTTTTGGATGAACTATTTCATTCCATTGCAATATTTGATTAGTCATGTTTATAGCAACAGAATCCTTTAAATTTCTACAAATAAAACTTCAACTATCTTTTCTTTGAAAACTAAAGTTAGACATAACTTATAAAAATTGAACATAAAAAAAAGCAAGGTTTATAATATAATAACCAAATTCTTTTAGGTTAATATACAAATACTGAGGAAGAATGAGCCAGAGTGCCTCAATTTTCTATTTAAAATTAAAACTTAAAAACTAAAAAATAACTAAAAGAGGAATTGTTTTCACCTGTTCATAAAGTTAAAAGTCTCAAGGATATGTAACACTGACTTTGGAAGAATATGAAAAACTAAAGAAACAAAGAGGACCTGGATCTCTTAAGTGTTTAGCTTTGACTTATGGAAGGCAATGTAAAGAAAAGTATAAAAGCAATATAAAAGCTAGTGTGAGAACAATGACTACCGGGTAAAAAAATGTTTACTTTAATTACAAAATACTGGAGGGAGAGTGCCCCAGTCAAGTGCAGATTTTGTTCCCTGTTGATAACAGGCGGAAACTGATATAGTAATTTTGGTTATTCAGGTGTAGAAAGTTTGCAGGATAAGAAAGAATAGGACTGGCATACAGTTAATTAAAATAAAAACTCTCACAAAAGAAATTAAAAGATTTATGCTACCATATACAGAACAGGCCTTCAGATTCCTACCCTAGATATGTGTCACATGATATATACTATCACATATTCAAAACATTTTTTTTTCTTTGAATATCAAATTGCAGAATGGATTCCAGTTTCCCTTTGAATGTTCCAGGAAGAAATTTGTCTTAGAAAATATATTCTAAAGTAGAGTATATACATATATGTAGGCATGTGTGCATGCTTTGTATGTACGCGTATGTAAGCGTTCAACTACCTGGAAAACAAAGTAGTTCTACTGGTGTCAGATCTAGTTTGTTGCAAATACTGCTTGAAGAAAGAAATTCAGACAGAACCTCAGAAAAGTTATTAGCAATGACATTGGATACACACACAGAGGTCAGTATGTGTTCATTTCTTCAAATAACAGACAATACAAATTTTGTTATTAGTTTCTTCAAGGTACTTTTCAAAGCCCAAGAATTTCAGCTTCTTAAACCGGAAAGACAAGAAAACTAATAAAAAATTGTATTGCAAGCTATTTTATTATAATACAGCCATTTTTTTTTTTGAGGGGGAGGGGGTTACTTATATACTAAAATTCAAACTTCAATATTAAATTAAAAAAGCTGAATAGAATAAACAAGCATGCATGTTGTATTCATATATTCAAATGTGTGTATATTAAATGTGATTGAATTTTTGTTACAAAAGAAAAGTCAAAAGGCTACCACTACAACTTCTTACAAAAGAAAAAAAAAAAAAAAAAAAAAAAAAGTTTTAGAATAAGTGCAGATATTCAAGAAAAATAGAAAGGGATCAATATTGAGAACAAACAATTGGGTGGAAAAGGACAAACATTGCCTCTTCAATAATTTTTGCCACCAGTAAAAATTACAGTTAGCAATTTCAGTGTGCTAAATTTAAAAAAAAAAAAAAATCTAAAACAAAGTAATGAATATCAAAAACTTATAGCACAATTTAAAATTGATTATTAAAACATTAAATTGGATTTCTGGAAAAAGAAAAAAGTTGGCCCTGTGTGTGCATGTATGTATTTTTATATGGTTTTTATGGTTTATAAAAGGTAAATGTGCCTTAGATGTGTTCAGTTACAGCAGAAAAGGCAGACCTGCTAACATCTATAATAAAGTTAAGGAATGAATTAGAGAAAGATAAGGGAAAAGAAAGCAAACAATCATAATTATTTTATAATAATTTGTGTATGTATTCATACATATCTATGGTTAATAGTGTTTTGTGTGTGTGAAAAAAAGGAAGGAAGGAAAGATCAGTCCTGTATATGTCACATAGTGGTATGAAATTTTTTTTCTACTGGATGAAGAAGGAATGAAGAGACAGACATGGCTGTTGCTGCTACTGCCATCACCACTGCCACTCTCTCTCTCTCTGAACAAGTCACATAAGTTGGTTCAGTCTCCTTTTATTTTTTTTTAAAGTTTTTATCTTTCATTTTCTTTTTTCGCAGCCAGCTAGCCAGGAACTGACAGTGGAAATATACCAAAATTGACAACAGTAAAAATGGAAGAATCCAGGTGTTTTTTCAACAGTATGACAATAACTACACTGGTAGACTGTAAGTAAGCTGCTCTTAATGTTGTGGTGGTTGTGGTAGTATTAGTAGACATAGTTGTAGGCAGCACCCATCTCCAATGTGCCAACACCAGGCATTTTGCAATAAAACTAAAAAAGAAAAAAGAAAAAAGAAAATCAAGTGTGTGTGTGTGTGTGTGTGTGTGTAGGGGGGGATGTTACTGGTAAGCAAGATGGATTTTTTTTGTTTTTAACTTTCTGGCAAGTGGATTAAATAACATCAAAAGGTGCTTAGGAGAATTAAATAGTCAAAACCTTAGCAAGTAATAATTGGAAAATTTTCAAAAGTTGAAGATCACATGATAATTCCCCTTAATGGCTTGGGTACCCTAATTACGTCCCCTAGTCGAGTCTCCATTGCCAGATGTAGTTTTAGGTCATACCCAAGACCCTACTAAAAAAAAAAAAAAAAAAAAAAAAAAAAAAAAAAAAAATCACTTAATTCCAAATAGAAAAGTTAAGATTTAAATTATATTTTCAAATAACTTACTGCAGATATATCAAAATGTTCATTTTTGTGAACCAAGTTTCTCAATTTCAATAAACTCTGCTTAATGTCTTAACATGTACTGACATGCTCCATGATTAAACAAATTTCTTGTATTTTACAATGTTATTCTAGAGTTCTGTTGCTAGAATAGTGATGTATTCCCACCCCCCAGACTTTGTTTTTAATGAACAATACTAGAATTTTAACTTAAAAACCTATCTGAAATTCAATCTCCTTTATCAAACATTAAATGTACAAACAAAATGACATTCTGCTCACCAAAATCTGGCATTAATCACTGTCTTTGCCATCGGATATATCCGCATCTTTGACATCGTCAATACTTTTGCCATCAGCCTTTTGCACCTTAGCCCGATGTTTGCTGCCTGTTGAGTAAAAAAAAAAAAAATTAAAATTTACAAATAAGAATAATGTAACTCATATACTGCAAACTGCTCAGTTTATTTCCAAAGCAAGCAATATGTACCTACTCTGGAAATATTAGAGAAAATTTTTAAGTTGCATGTGAAGAGAAGGGCAGGCATGAATACTTTGCAAGCCAAAGAATATAGAACAAGTCTAAAAATCAGCTTAAGCTCAGAAGACTACAGTCTATGAAACTTAAAAAAACAATGAGTTTAATGCAGAATTTTCTTTTATCACACAAATCATCTATCAAACATTCATCTAATGTATTACTTATTTACATAACACAAAGAATATATATCTGCATACAAACGTGGTATCTAACGTTTAAAATAAATTTTTAATAATGAAAAATCTTTCTTGAAGTTTTTATTTTAGTTTTAATTTCAAGCTGAGAGATTAAATTTAATAATTCCAATAAACAAAATATTATGCTGTATTTCAAAACTAATTTAAATTGATTGGAAGGAGTTTTGAAATATCTATGTACTTTTTTCTGAAACTGAGGAACATTAGACAATTTAGAACTAATACTATTTCCTTTAAGTTTAAAATTTCAAAGAAATGCATTTTTTTTTTTTTTTTTTTTTTTTTTTTTTTTTACACACAATAACTTGTTTATTTATGTTGACAGCTCAATGACAGATTTTTTTATCTAATGTTGTTCTAGGGGGACTTTAACTGTAAAAAAAATAATTGAGGTATATATCGTGAGCACCTTTTAGGTACTCCATAATCTTAAAAATTTAATAAAATATTCTCCGTAATCTAATTTATTAATGAATTTTAGCTCAGAATTTACTATAGTTATCACTTATTTTCTGATAATATATATGGGTGACACTTTCTAAAATTTAGCATGTTTATAGATACACAAAAACAATTCAAAATATTCAGATTATTGGATTGTAATAAGCATTAGGATTAGTAAATAGCTTTACCTAATAACAGTATTTCTTAAGAGCCGTACCATTGAAACCAAATTTTAAAATATTTTATTCTAATTAAAATTACAGAAAAATGAAATAAATATTGTAAAAATTCATTTGAAAAAAAAAAATATTGTCCTTAAATACATGTATTTATAAAAGCAATTAAAAGCTTCTCTAATTAAATAATGTCTTAGTTTTATTGCATTCTTATTTTATATGATTCAGGACAGATTTTCAGTAATTTCTAAAATTACTTAATTCATATACAGTGTAACCCAGATATAAGAGAGTTGTCGGGACCGGAGAAGTAGTTTCTTATATCCGGGTTTGGTCTATTCTGTTTACATTAACACAGGCTCTAACTTGGGAACAAATCTCTCTTATATCCGGGTTACACTGTATCAATAAGTCTTGAACATTTCATTAAAATCTGGCAATGATTTGATTTTTGCAAGAATTTCCAAATTCTTTCACTGCAAAATAGTCGCTAAAATTTGGTATGCTAATTTATGATACTGGTGCCAGAAAAAAAAAAAAAAAAAAAAAAAAAGATTTAAAATTTCAAATGTTCCAAAAAGAATTAAATTTATTAAAAAAAAAAAAAAAAAAAAAAAAAAAATACTTTAATCTTTCCTCTTAACGATTTTAATAAGACATTGTTTTCATTAAGGTTGGAGCATTTTTTCATCACAGTACTTATATATATCAACATAAAAAAAATTTAATTTTATTACTTACCACTTTTATGGGCATCCAACTGTTGCAGTGAATTCACAGAAATGTTACAGTAGCCACAGAAGAACAAGCCGAGTTTCTTCCCTAAGTCATCTCCTGAAAGTAAAAGACTGAATCAAGAACCTTCTGTTTGGAGACAGCAAAATTAAATAACCAAAACAATGGTATATAAAAATAGTTATGCTTGAAGTTTTAGAATCAAATATTAGGACGGTGCAAAAATAATGATGTAATAATGTCGTTTTTTGACGTATTTTTAACGTCAAAAACGACCATACGTCATTATTTTTGCACCAACCTAATACTAGTAGAAAAAAATTTGCATGTGAGAAAGCCAAAGAGGGAAAAAAAAAAAAAAAAAAAAAAAAAAGGAGAAAGAAAAAAGGCATTTTCTCTTTTTAAATAAAGCTGATTTAATGGGACACGCAAACATCAAATCTTTCTCAAATTCATGCCTATAAATTTAAAACCAAAACAGACATTATAATTAAAGAAATTTTGAGATGAATGGGGGGGGGGTTTAATGACCAATGAACATTTTGAGGTAAAATTAAAGGACAAATAAACAACTCATTGTTAATACTAAACAAAAAAATATAAGCAAACCCATACTGAACTTGCAGAGAAGTGTGATTTGGTAGTATAAGACTCTTAAAAATAGATTATGGAGAAGAGGGGGGAATGTAGATATTCTTTTAACTGCACATAATTTTCAATATCACAATTTTCTTTTTATTACCAATTTTTATACTGTTTTTGTAAAATTCTTTTCAGTGACAATTAAAAAAAATCTACTGGATGAATGACGTTATATTCAGCACCTCTACTCCAGCATTTCAGAGATGAATCTCAAGATGCTAAATATAACCCCAATCAGTTAACAGACAAATTTTATATTTGTATTATTCCTATATCTGATATCAAGCATTATAAAAGATTGCTTGCCTTAAATGTCCTTTCTTTCAGACTTCCACTGTCTGACAGTATTTTTGGTCTCACATCATATGTTATATATATATATATATATATATATATATCTCACACACTGTGAGAGGTGGTAATAAAACAATTCTCAATACAAAATAACACAGCTAAAATGTTATGTTAAGCAGGGAAAGCTATAATCTAATAGAACTGATTTATCAAAATTGTTGAAAATTTTTTTTTTAAATCTGATATAAAATTTATTTTTTTAAAGTTGGTTCCTTTACCAAAATAGATCAAGCAATTTTATAAATAAACAAAGATTACTTATGGAGAAAAAGAAGTTGATATAAAATGTTAAAAAACACAAAAACAAAAACAAAAACGAAACCAAAAGCAACAAGAATGACAAACAAAAAACGACGAAAAAAACAAAAAAAAGAAACAAAAAAAAAACTCAAACAAAAACAAAAAAAGCACAAAAAACAAAAACACACAAACAGACAACATGAAAACAAAAACCCACAAAAACAAAATGGTTAAAATCAGAAATACCCAGTATGCTGAGACAGAAAAGAAATATGAAGGTTTTTAAATATCTAATAATTTGAAACAAATTTTTCTATAGAAATAGAATTTGGAAGTGGTACATTATTTCAAATAGTATAGATGATCAATATTTTGAAATTGTACCATTTCAAATTTATATTGAACCCAAGACAAGAGAACAGGATTTGAATATTGATTTTGGTAGATAACTGCTTATATTTAAGTAAATCTAAATATTGTAATTGAGAGACCTTTACTGTACAATATATAATCAATAACCTAAAATACAAATATCAAAAGCAACTCTTTAAAATTTATGCAAAGTAAATGAAAAAAATATGCAAGGATAGACACACAAAGCAGATCTTTAATAGGAAAAGGGATAAAAAGGTTATGATATAGTAGTCTGTGATAGCATAGATAAACTTACTTTTTTCTTAACACTAATCTAAAATTAACCACTTGATATTGTCCCTGTATTTTCAAAGTTTAATAATTATACTTTGAGAGTATAATAGCAAGAAAAATATTTGACTTTGTTTACAATTATTTCAAGTATGCACACAAAAATACTATACCCTTCAAAATTCCACTTTAATGTCCTTAACACTATGCTCTTATTCTAAAATTTAAAAATATATATATCTCACACTATTTTTCTTTAATTCTCTCAAAATACCATTGAAGATTGATTTTAATAAATCAATATCATGTTAATTTATAGATAATAAAGCCATAAATAAAATGAAATTAATTCTTGACAAGTTTTAAAGACAATATCACCCTATTTTAGTGATTATGGTAGGGAGTTGCTGAATAGTTCTTGGCCTTTCTGGTGGTGGTAGGGGGGATTACCAAATCAAACATTTAAAAACGTTAAATTAGTGAGTATGAGGAAAAAAGTCAACCCACGTCATAACATAAAAAAAAAAAAAATGATGTGAGGCTCATAGGACCTGTTACAATGTCGTTTCAGTTTCATCACTTTGGTAAATATTTGTTGAAATGAAAATCCTTCAAATAACAGTTGTGATTTAAATTATACATACAAAATTATTTTAAAATTTTTTTTTTTTTATTAGTTAAATTCATTCTTTTATCCTTCCGATTTTTTTTAATAAATATATTCATAATTTTATGGGGTAGTATTTTTAAACTGTCAGCTGTTTACAAGAAGTTCTGGGACAACAAATGGGATAAGTTTGGAAAAAAATTGGGAAGGGCAGGAAAATTAAATTTATCATTTTAAATTAGGAGATTCCAAGTAAGCCTTTAAACATTAAAATATAAACAATTTGTATTCTTATGACTTTTTTTATACTTGAACTGTACAAACTTTTTCAAAGCTACTGATCTCTAAAAGGTAAACTGCAGCTCTAGAGATACTAGTTAAACAACATTGACAGTGCAGAGGAAAGAAAGAAATGTCTCTTAAGCTAACATTCTGATCCATTATGCAGGACAAGGAGGAGGACAAAGAAAAGAAAAATAAAAATGTTTATATACCCACCAGATGAAGGAAGTAGTTTCTCACCATTAGTATCAGTTTCAGCAGGATCTTCTTCAGTTTCCATTTGCTTGGCTGCCTCCATCAGCCGCACCTTCTTGGCATGTCGACTGCCGTTGTAATGCTGAGCAGCTTGGAGCTCAGAGTTGAACGTTAGATTGCATGCATTGCAAGTGACCTGCAGTAGAGTGAATTAAGAATTTTGTCATACAAAGCTGCTCAGTTGGATACAACTCAAATTTCAACTAAACCATAAATGAAATTATTGGAGTATTTACATAATTTGTATATAATCTAGTCATTTGAGAACGAATATTTAGAAAAGATATTTGCTAAAAATTTGACAGCATTGGCTTATCCTTAAAAAAGTAAAAAATAAGATTTAAATAAACCACATAGATTAGTATTTAAAAGCTTGTAAGAGTTTTTGAAACAAAATTATTTATGCTATTTTTTTTCTATAGACATTAAAAAGGAAAAAGAACTTGAATTTTTTTTCATTATTTAATTTTCATATATATTTTAAAAAGACTAAAAACCACAAAATTGTAAACAAGTGTACCAGGGGGATGCTTTTATGAAGCTACAGAAAATATTTTTCCCCCCATGTCAAGGTAAGAATGAAGAGAATATAAAATACTTATAATGTGAAGATAAATTTTTAATTCTAATGCAAGAATTAAATTCTTATTTTTAAATCGTTCACTTATAAAGCTTTGTCAGAGATTGTGAGAGAGAGAGAAAAAAAAAAAAAAAAAAAAAAAAAAAAAAAAAAAGGGACAGAAAAATTAGAAATTTCACCAACTTACATACATATAGAATAATTTATGGTTTTAATACACGACGCATAACAGACCAATGAAAATCAAACACAAATCTAAAAATACCAGAATTTGTTTCTTAATCTCTAATGAAACTTTAATAAAAGTGAAACATGTTAGATTGATAAGTGTTTTCTATTTGTCATTATATATATATATATATATATATATATATATATATATATATATGAATGAATAAAAACTTACTGGCTGTGCTTTTCGCTTGGTAGGTAATTTACCAAGGGCATTGTTGACTACAGCTTGTGTGATAGGATCCATATCATCATCATCTTCTTCTTCATTTTTGCCACGGAATGGCATACCCCCTCGCCCTGAAAAATAATAATATGCTGTACAATCTTAAAAATAAAAAATAAATAAATGATACAAAGTTTTTTTTTTTTTTGTACCATTATAAATGATGGATCTTTTGCACATGCTTACAAAATCTGTTAATATAATGAAATATGAAAATCATGACTAACTTCACTTAGTACCATAGTTGCTTAAAGACATTAAATTTAAAATAAACAAAAAAAAAAATTTTTTAATGGAACGAAAATAACAATGTCATATCTTATGTAAAACAATATTTTATTATTCAGCCAAGTTTTTCATATATTACAACTCCAGAAATCTAGAGAAGTTGAAATAACATTCAGAACACGACTTTCATTATTATTTTTACTTAAAAAAAAAAAAAAAAAAAAAAAAAAAAAAAAAAAAAAAAAATATATTGCAATAAATAATTATGTTAAGCTTAAATTAAAAAAAAAAAAAAAGAAAAAGTATCTCAAATTTGTATTCAAATTCTTTGACAATAGTGAAACAAAAATTGGAATTTTATTTTAGCCAACCTCCTGTTTCTTCAGATGGTATGTCAGCTCGCATTTTTCGGACGTGCATCTTTCCTGTTCGATGCTGGACCAGCTGCATCTCTGAATTGACAGTGACATCACAAACTTCACAGCGAAAAGGACCACTATTCTTCTTGGGGTAAAAATCCATGTTGGAAATTAAACTATTAGCTGACTGGAAAATATTCAGAGAAACAAAGAAAGTTAATATCTTTCTTTCAGAAACCATTGACCACCATAGTAAATTTCTACAGATTTGAGACCCAGAATAGTTTAGCATATGTCAGACAGCTATCATTTCATAAGCATTCAGTTTAGCACTTTTTAAATTTACAGGAAAAAAGTCAATTTACTTTTAAGCAGTAAAAAAATAAAAAAAATAAAGCCATAAATCTTTGTGGATCATCTTTCAGATTCTAAAACCCCTTTTGCAATTATATACACTATACTTTTGTAAAAAAAAAAAAAAAAAAAAAAAAAAAAAAAAAAAAAACAACAACTTAGCTAAGCTGCCTTCAAAATTGGGATGGGGAAGCTGGGTAGCTCCTTCCAAGTCAGATGATCTGATCTTCCACACAGCACCAGTATTCATTCTGACAAGTCATTTTTAAACATTGAGGAAAAAAAAAAAAGAATTATATAAGTCTGTCATATTTTATTACAAGTTTTTCTGCTATATTACAGGTGGTAGTGTAAAAATGTATTTCCCACTAATATTAACATTATGCTGGCATGGATATTAAAATTGGTTAAAAATTAACCAGTTTAACATATTACAAAAAATTTAATATATTGGCCTAAAAAAGTGACTACATCAAATGTTGAAGACTGAGCAAAGGAAGATGCTTCTTTTAACTCTTTGAACCATGACAAGTACAGATCTCCCACCCTGTCCATGACTAACCAGTATACAGATCACCCAGGTATATATCCCCTTTTGATATACCGGCTCTCCAGGTTCAAAGGATTACTAACTTTTAACTTTTCTTTACTTCTTTGCATAAAAGATCATTTCATGTTCCCCAATATTTTCCCTAAAATGTGGTTAGTTGTAGCCAAAAGCAATAAGCATCAGACTTAATTGTCGCTAGTAATGAAATATTAGTCTACTATGCAGCTCCAAGTGGGATTTTTGCTGTAAGACCAAGATTTGGGTTGGGAGGTACAAATTATTGACATACTTATGTTAAACCAGCACAGATTTATTTTAGTTTTAATTTTACACAACATTTCATTTTTCTATCATAGTAATTTGAATAAACTATTACCTTTTATGAAAAGAAATTTATTTTTAGTAGAATTTTTTCGAGTTACATTTTAGCATGTAAAACAAAATTTGTTTATTTATAGATAATCATTTTGATGGGCATTGTACTATTTTCCAAGTTATTTGATACTTAAGAAAATAAAACTACTCAAATTTTTCATTAATGGGCTTACATTGTAAATATTTCTATGCTGGACTGCAAAATAAACTAAATTTGTTTAAATTAAAATTTAGTTTTACATTTCTATCAGAAAAGAATATTTTCTAATTTATTGATGTAGCTTTTTTAAAAATAAGATACTTAATTTTTAATACCTTGTTTGCAATGTAAATTGACTTTTCACTGTATAATTATTAAAACAAAATTAAAAATAAAATAAAAACTGTCCCAAATAATTTTTTTCTTTTTAGATATTCCCTGTGTTACTTTTAAAATTATATACTATGCAACTTTTAAAAGGAACTCAGTTTTAATAAACTCGGTTAAATAACAGTCAAGTGCCTTTTGTTCATTTCATGTATCTGCCTATACATTTTTTTTATATTTCCTAGAAATCAAAGATTAATGTTATAGATTTATTTCCATAACAAGCATCAAAAAGTCAATATCGAATGGGATAATATGCCAATATGAATATAAAGTGAACAAAATTGTTGAATACCAATCATGTGAACAATAAGGAAAAGTTTATAGACCTTATATAACTGAAAGATGACAGAAAAGTCAAAGGAGCAACCTTCAAAGTCATCAGTTCTGATAATTCTGTACTATTTGACATTAGTATATTTGATATTATAGAACACCATATTTATGAATTGAGGATGAGCAAATAAAGGAAAATTCATAAAAATGAATTGTTGAATATTTAAAAAAAAAAAAAAAAAAAAAAAAAAAAAAAAAAAAAAAAAAGTATTTTGAATTCTCATACAGAAAAACTTTAGACAAGTTTTTGGTTTTAAACACTGTACAAGTATCATTGAACACACTGTTGGGTATTAAATATCGCAGCAACTGGCAAATTATCTGAATTATTATTTGATATTGTGAGAAATTCATCTTTCATTAATAAGGCACTTTCTACTGCAATCAAAAGGCAATTTTGGAATATTTTTTTTTTTACCCCTTACTGACCATTTACTTGGTATATGTGTTTCTTTACTAGATGAATATATTCTTTTACCACAGCTAAGTTACATTTCAATCTGAATACACTGAAATGTGTAACATGTTTATAATGGTCAGTATCATACTTACAAAATCTGTAATATCCAAGTTGTATAAACATTTATTCTGCACCCTGGATCAAACTATAGACCTTGTGATCATTAGCCATATGCAGTATCTTCTCAGTTATTCTGCAGACCCTGGATTTCATAATAGGGTTTTTCCTTTGACATTAAATCTCATAGCCTACCAGTGGTAGAACTATGTTCAAAATACTATTGTAAAAATACTGATGAGGATAATATTAGAAAAAAAAATAAAATAAATAAAATTGAATGGAGAGGCCATCTTGTGCTTTTAAGGTATGAGAAAATCAAAATAATTTATCGATTTTTTATTCATTCATTCTGGAAAAAGATCTTGTTAACAAACCAATGCTGAAATGATTATCTCATGTTAATTAGCAAAATATTATAGTTCCAAAAAAAGTTTAAGCTATGCCTCACTACTATGTCCTTGGTAAAAAAAAACAAAAACAACAACAAAAAAAAAAAAAAAAAAAAAAAAAAAAAGTTCATTTTGTTGAAAAAACAATTACATCAAATACATTTTAATCAACCTTTTCACATTTCAATTTATTTTTGCTTACTTCAATATGTAAGAGTCTGATAAACTAAATAGCTAAAAAATATAAAGATAAAATATACCAGATATATTGTAAAGTTTTGTATTGAATTAATAAAGATAATATTTATATTGAAAAAGAATAAGTGATCATTAAAGATGAGGAAAAGAAAAGAAAAAAAATTCCCTAAACAAAGAAAACATCAGATTATTGTGTTATCTACACAATTATTTCACAGCAGTTGAATTACACAAGGAAAACAATGCAGTGAATTATTCCAAAGATTCACCAAGTTGAATAAAAATGTTAAAAAATTCAAATGTATTAATACATTTTTTAAAATATTCTTACTTAGATATCTTGTGTAAGTGTACAGTTAAAGAATTCATCATTAATTTGTACATTTAAGAATGCAATGCAAAGTTTGAATAACTTGAATTTCTATTCAAGCAGTGAATTTTCAATCTTCTCAATCTCTGAAACTTTAATATTTTTTCAGAAATTTCCAAGAAGTTACTGAAGATCTTTGCAATAAAATGGTGGAATAATAAAAATGCTAAGAAAAGGGGCAGAACAATGACATTAAGTGTAAGGATCAAAGTCATCTCTCCTTTTGGATATACAAACAGCAAATGCATTTATTTTTACCAGCTTTAGCTATGCTATATGCATTTATAGGAAATAAAACATTTTGTATAAAGCCTAATTCTTCAGTAAGCATATTTGCTCTTATGAAAATAAGTCAATTCTTGTCAGATTTTCTGAGATGAGCTATTATTTAAATTTGGACTAATGTCCTCATCTATGCTGTGATTGTAACAAAAGATGAGAACATTAGTTCAACTATATGTAGTAAAAAAAAAAAAAAAAAAAAAAAAAAAAAAAAAATAATATAGTAATATCAGAAATATTTTCTCTCTCTCTCTCTCTCTATATATATATATATATAAGCATCCATTCATATTTTTGTAAGACATTCAGAGCAGAAATGTTACAGAAATCTGAGACAAAAATGCTAATCTATACAAAAACAACTTCTTTTTGACAGGTAATAATAATGCTAAAAGGACTTTGCACTTGTTTAAGGGAAAGAAAATCAATATCAAATGGAGTAATAAGTATTTAAACTTTGTATCCTCACACTAATATAGACAAGCTAAAAACTAAATGTATTAATCTTAGAGAGCACGTAATCAACTTTTGCATGTTTGGTTGCATAAACAGCTTCTGTTTGGTAGAGCAAGAAAAATTAACTTCATTAACATTGAGAAATTTTTTTAGAAATAATGAGTCTCAATGTAAACAAAAATAAAGCCATTATTTAATCCAATCAGAAGAGATTTCAATTTACAAGACCATTCTCTTTAAATTTTATTTTTCTAGATATTTATATTGTAAAACATATGGCAGCATCATAATCTATAGTGGCTATTATACAAAACAAATTAAAAAATTAAATCTGAAAGAAAAAAAAAAAAAAAAAAAAAAAAAAAAAAAAGTCATAGCAGAACAATTAACTTTTACCAAATGCAGTATTGCCAAGAATCTCTTTCAAAAAGTTGCACAAGATCCATTGTGATTAAAGCCTAGTTAGGAACTTTTAATAAAAAGTTATAAAGTTTTAATTAAAACCCAATTTTTAAAATTTTTTTTTTCAACTGATATGAAATAATTCATTATTAGAAGAAAAAATAATGAAAGGGCCTTTAATATATTGAAAATAGAACTTAAAACAAGAATAAATTGAAATGTAAAAAGGTTAGATGTTTAAAAGAGCTTTTTGCCTACCTATTAGAGTAAAGATAACTTGGGGAATTATGGCGCCGAGATGTTTGCAACGTATATTCAATAAGCACACCTTGAAATGTGATGAGTGCTCCTGCAAATAGATTTCTATGAAAAGTTGAACAAAATGATGATAGAAAATTGTTCACTGACTTGGATCTGGCAGTGCCATGCACCATTATGCAGAAAATTAAAGTAGGAAAACAGATTTTAATTTAAAAATCTATTTCAATAAGAAGTTTACAGTTACAGTAAACAAATTTATTTTACAAGTGTTCATCAAAAAGAAATAGCAAAAATGACACTAAATTAGCAAACACTAAGGGCACTTCTGAAATTGTACAACAATCTAAAATAAATTTCCGGTTGAATTATTTTTTCAATATTTCACAATAACAATAGGATAAACATGTCAACAGAAGATATGGTTATGCTTAAGTCAAAACAAAAATGGATATTTTTAAAAGCAAATTTAAATTAAAATTTTAGTTTCTGTTGACAAATTTTATTGTCTGAAAAAGTATAAATGTTCCTTTTAACTTTATGATTTTCCAAATTAAACTGAGAAATTTGTTTTTAAAAATGTAACCATTCATTTTAGATGTTAGAATTTTGTGAATTAAAAAAAAAAAAAAAAAAAAAAAAAAAATTTCCTTGGAAACTATTCCACACAAATATACGAGTCCAACCAAGAAAGGATGGAGATTATATATATATATATATATATATATATATATATATATATATAAAAATAACCAAATGGGTAAATATAGATAGTTGTACAATTAAATGTAATGTGTGTGTGTGTGTGTGTGTGTATATATATATATATATACATACATATACACACACACACACAAGATGATTGGTCAGATTTAAGAAAACTGGGCCAAGTACTTTTCAGTACAACTTCATGTGATTTTATACATTATGTATAAAACGTTGCTATTTTTCAAATGAGGATTTATATTTAATAAAACCAACTTTATTTAAAAAATTATATCTTTCTAAAAGCTATTCTAATTTATATAGAACTTTAATAAAAAAAAAAAAAAAAATAACACCTGAATTTAAGCTCACATCAACTCTTAATACAAATTTGTATCTGAAAAAATATATTTTATCCAAAAGTAAAATAGCACCATATTGAACTGATATACCATGGTATAATGGTTAGCAAACTACTTTCATAGTCATAATTTTGTTTCTTATTATTGGCGTCAAATAACTATGTGAACCAAAGGAGTGGAATCAAATTAAATATAAATGTAACAATTTTTATATTAGCAAACTGTATTTTTCTATGATGCATGACAATTTCCAGGTGTACAAAAGGATACTGAAAGTACCTAATAATTGAAAAAAAAAAAAAAAAAAAAAAAAAAAAAAACTGAGAGCAAGGAAAGAAATTCTTTACAGACAAATTTACATTATTTTATTTTTTTTTTAATATAACTGTATTGAAATTATGATGTTTATTCATTGGGGGGGGGAGAGTAGGTTGGATAGAGAAATTTTTCAGTACACCCATCATAAAAGTAATAGAATCTAATCAATAAATCTGGTAGTATTTTTCAGGTAAGCTTTGTTGTGTTTCTGTAACTTTTTTTTAGATAAAGTGCCTAAAAAGCCAGGTTTCCTATTCTCTAACATCTATGAATTTATATTAGTTTCTCTTATTTTGAACTATGAAAAAATATGAAAAAAATCACTTATGGCTCTTATAAATTTTAATTTTTTAGTATTAAGAACATCTTATTTTATCAGAATATGCTTTATTTTTTTCTTTTATCATTGGTTGATTATAAAATTTTAATATACGTTCAGTGCTCTAAGATATATATAAAAAAAAAAAGTCATTCTTCATCATAGGAGGAATAAAAGGAATGGAATGAAACAATTCATATATAATATATATGCATAATACTCAAGAGCAGTTACCAAATAAGAATAATTTTTTCTGAATTTAAAGGAATGTCCCTCACATATTTTATTTTACTCTTCCAAAGGTTATCTTTGCTGAGTTTTACTGAATTAAATGGTGATTCATTTGTGTGTAAATGGCAGTTGTAAACTTGCCTTTGATGATTTGAATACAACAAATATCTTTTGAAAAAAGAAGCATCAAAATTAGTTTGCAAAAGAGAATGATGTTTGGGATTACAATTCCATGCAAATGTGAAGATGCAAGAAAAATGACATTTTTTCAGATAAACAAAAAGTATAAAAAGTATTAGATGGCAAGATAATAGAAAGAAACACTTTAAAATTAAAATAGCTTCAATAATTACAAAAATATTCAGTATGTTTATGGAATGCATAATTTGTAAATAAGATTTGGTCCCTTTTAAACAATAAGAGACAACTGTTTATCATTTGCTGAATTTAAAACAACTAAGAGTAACTACTTCATTATATTAACCAGACAAAAAATCATTTTAGTTAATTGGTTTGTTCAGAAGATGAATAATAAATACGATTCAAGCCTCCTTGTTCATAAAAGTAGCAGGTAGGCACTACCAAGCTAAGGTGGTCATACCTTAAAGATAGGCACATGGACCGTCACACTTAGCCTCTTTTGTAGTCAAGCTGGGGAAATCTTTAGTTCATGTCTGAAAAATAAAGAAGATTGATTTCATGTGAAACAATGTTGATCATCAAAGCCCCGAGACTTATGGCAAAGCAAAGCAAAGCAAAAAAAAAAAAAAAAAAAAAAAAAAAAAAAAAAAAATAGTTTTAAAAAAATAAAAACTAACAAAATTTAAATAGATATATATTCAAAAAAGACATCTTAAAATTCTATTGAGGAAGAGAGAGAAATTTGTTTTAAATGTATTGTTTTCACAACAAAGAACTATATTCAGTGCTTCTTTCACCTAAAATTCAATTAAATTGTTTCCATTTTTTTTTCAAATATATAAACTATAATTGTTGAAAACAAAAATAATTTTAATAAATCATATACATTTAAAATAATACTTAATGAAAAGCAAAGATAATCGACTTATAAAAATAAATTAAAACAAGTAAAAATGTTCGAACAAAGAATAAGATTACCATAAAGTTTTTAATAGAAATTATTTATGAAATTGTTAGTTTCCTTCTAAAAGAAAATTCCTTTCCTGTCTGTTAAGTTTTGTACTAAATTTAGCAGTATCCATACAGTGTAAAATAGAAAGATATATCAGGCTGGTGCAAAAATAATGGTGTAATAATGTCGTTTTTTGACATTAAAAATACGTCAAAAAAAAAAAAAAAAAAAAAAAAAAAAAAAAAAAAAAAAGAAGACATTATTACGTCATTATTTTTGCACCAACCTAATATATATCTTTTATGATAAAAGAAAAACAGTTGGAAAATCCTAAATTTTGATAATTACATAATTACGAAAATTCTTATAAAATGACAAGCATCACCAAAAGGAATAAAGACATAAGATAAAAATATAAAGTAACAGGTTTTGTTATTGATAGTGTCAATTTGTGTTAAAGGATATACAGGATGATTAAAAAGTAACTCTGTATCTCGTGTATGAGTGGTCAGTCAGGTGTCATAACTTAACACCCTGTGACATTTTTCTTTGGGGCTGTTTAAAGGGAGCAAGTCCGCTATACCAAACCAAGACTTTAGAAGTTGAAGAGTGAACACAAAAAGCTATGTCTTCCATACCACAAGAGTTCCAAGTGAAATCAGTTGATGTGATTCCTGGGCAGCTCGAGAAGCTGGTAGTGAAATCCAGTGCCCATATACAATTTTAAATAAAACCTCATGCTAACGCTTTCCACTCCTCTCCATTTCTTGTAAAAATTATATTTAATAAATAAATTATAAGCATTTTAAAATAGGAAGTTACTTTTCAATCACTATGTTTCTGTGTGTGCATATATATATATATATATATAATAAAAAGCCTGTTAGAACTTTCATAACTCAACAGTAGCCAAATATTTTTCATTCTGGTAAGAAAATGGTAAATAAAAGGAATAAACAGTTGTCAGTTAAAAGCACAATCATGTGTGCAGCTATCATGGCTATGTCGATGATAAAATAGGTTGTCTATTTCACACAACTTTCTGGTATATTTGGCCTTGTTCTCAATTTTAGGATATAATAATGTTTTGTCTAATGTTTTGCTTTTCAGAACAAATTCCTTTCAAATCATTTGATGGATAAAAAAAAATCTCTTAAAGAATTTACCTTTGTTTATTTTCATAAAAATAAGCACTTGTTTGTACAAATGATTATGAGCATAATTGTGCAAAGTGCTCCATAAACAGAGTTCTCTGCCAGACTAAGCTTTGTCCAAAGAAATCAATACTTCTAAAACTGTTGTTTCACATTGACAGTTATTATGCAAATTCTAAATACCTAAACCATGCAGAAGTGTCTTGCTTTTCGAACCAGCTACTGACTGGTCAGTGTGACATGAACACATCATAAGCTAAAAGAAATAAAAGTATTAATCAAAAGTGATCAATCTCCAAAATTCTGCTGTTTTATTAATACCCGTCACAATTCTACAATATGAATCCTAAGCAATGGAAAAAAATAAAGAAATGATTAACTGCTTGAGATTTTTCAAGCAAATATATCAACTTTTTAATGTCTTCTTTATGATTGTAGTACACTGTAATGGTAATTAATTAAAACAGGTGCACAAGTTTTGTGAAATATTTGTTCAGTTTAGTCTACTAGGAGCTTTAAAGGAGAAAAAAAATCATTTGTGATAACATTTACATATTTTAAGCTTTAAAATATAAAGAAACTCAAGTTATCTTGATTACTTAAATTTGACAACTTTAACTGGGAAAGGCGAGTTATCCACACATGTGGCATATATGAGTAAACACAGATATACCTACAATAAAAAGCTAGAAATAGATAAATGTATAATGATAAATAAAAGAGCACATAAAAATAATTAGGTAAGCATATTTTGTCTCTTGGAAGAAGAGAGAGAGAAAAAAAAAAATTATAAATGTTAAGTAGATCCATCAACTGAAATGTAGATAATAATGTTGCTTCAAAACTTACTTAGCAACTCTCTTCACAACACTTCCTAATCTAAAATTCACATCACTTTTAAAGACACTTATTATATACTTTACATTTAGACGAGTATATAGTTTGATAAAATTTATTTCACAAAACATCTGCATTTAGGAGATAAAGGCCAGTAACTCAAATAAGTTCAGCTCTTGAAATGTTGGATGGTAGCCAGTCTAGGATATCTCTGAATTCAAAACTATGAAGACAGCAACAAGAAATCACTACTCTTTCAAAGAAATCACGGCAATTCCCAGTTAATAAACAAATGGAATCTGAAGAACAATGATCACTGATGTCCTGAAGGGATATGACATTAAAGAGAAATTCCACTAAAGCCTATTTACAAATACACTTTACAATTAGATCAGGTTTTCAAAGTCTGATACTCTAATAAAACATTTTATGCTGTTTATTTTTGCTTCATTCAATGCTTTCAAGATCTAAGCGGCATTGAACAGATATAAAATCAATGTTGATAGCCCAAAGTATCACAGCAGTATGGTATGTGTTTATAAGTGACTTAAGATTTATTTAGTCTTTGAATTTTAACCTGGCAAATATATTTTCTTTGTTGATAGAACAGAAGCTTGCAAAACAATTTCTAATAGAAAAAAAGAAATGAGCTTGTAATTTTTACCATGACTAAATTCAAAATGTTATACTTTAATAGAAATAGTAAATTAAAAGAAAAAAGTTTCTTGGATGTAATATGTAGCAGTAAAAGTTAAAATAATCAAGTAGAAAGAGAAATGGCTATCAATAATAAAGAAAAATAATTTTGATAACTGATGTAATCAGTTTTGCATAACATTGCTATGAAAAAGCAAGAAGCATATACAAGAAGAAAAATTTCAAATAAATTACCAACACCAGTATAAAAAAAAATAATAAATATCTCTACAGACTAACATGACACTCAATTCAAGAACTTTAGAGCAGAACTGGTGAAACTTGTATCTTGGCATGGTTTCTAAATTAAAAGGGAAATAAAATTTACAATTTCTTTTTTAATTATGATATTAAAAATTATCTCTGAATAATACCATATTCAACCTCCGATTTAAAATATTTAAAAATAAAACAAATCCCTCATGGAAAAACCATTATATAAGCTTGTTCACTAACTTTGGTAAGCAAATGTACATTATATTGTGTCTGGGCATTTTGACATGGTTTGCAAGCTTGTCTCGCTAGATCAATTATATCTGAGTAGTGAATTCGATCCTTACTGGGTGCCATATGGAAGTTATGCTTATTAAATCATTATATATTGTCTAATAAATTATCAGCATGTTTGTGTATTCTTTTAACACATTTAGAAATTTTCAGTACTGATTTTGTACTAACTTTTACATGGACATGTGCCATGTCCCTTCAAGCCGTTGCCAATAATACCTCTCCACAATTTCCTGTCCCTTGTAGCTCTTAGTAAATTTTCTTAGTGCTATGTATCAAACAGACTGTTCTGTGAACCATTTACACAAGCTCGTTAGGTAGGTTATGCTGTTTTCCTCTGTCCCTCTTGCCTTCAGTATGTCCTGTCAATGTCAAATTTTCCAAGGCCTCTTTCTCCATTATGTGCTCTAGAAATTTCAACTGATATCGCAAAAAATATTTAGAAACTGAATTGAACACAAATTAGTTTAATTTTACACTAAAATTTTTAATTTGTTTTTTTGTTTTGTTTTTTATTTAAAACTAAAAGCATTCCATTTTTATATTCAAGTTGAATTTTAGATTTATTTAGAAACAAACATGGTTTGGTTTGCTGCATAGACGATTTGACAGCACAAAAGATCAAACCAAAAGTTAAAAATTACTAAGTCCAGCATTATCTGATTCAGTTTTAAAAATTACTATTCATAAAATTACAAAAGAACTGTTAGAAAAGTATTTTTTAGAACCCACGACATTTCAACAATAATATATTGATCTGTGAAGTATTGAGCGCGTACGCGCACATATTTAAACTGATGTACCGGGGGGGGGGGGGGGAGAGAGAGGTTAGTTAACCATTGTAAAATATGTGAAAAAAAAAAAATAAAAAAATAAATAAATAAAAGATGTATCGTTTGATTGTACACAGAGGTGCGATTTTGTAACTAACTACAGCGGTCGGTGTCTGCTCTTTGACAGTTCGGACATAATTCACATGTGCTTCGAGAGAAAAGAGGAAAAAAAAAAAAATAAAATAAAAAAAATATACGGTATCTCACTTTTCATTCAGCCATACTTCAGTTCATCACAACCTGTTTTGTTTTACGCTTCATCTTTCCCTCTCTATGCATTTACTCAAAATTAAGCACTTATTAATTACTACAATTGTCATTACCACTAGTTACTGCTGCACTTAAAAGAAAAACAATTTGGCTACTAGAATTATTGCAACCAGTAGTGATTAACTTCAGGAAGATAAGCCAGATCATTGATAATTTATTTCCAGTGAGGCTAAGCATGACAGAAGGGTGAAATTTAGCGGAAAAATTTCTATTTTAAAGTTAAGGAATTTCGGTACAAATTCTAAAAATACTATCAATATTAAAATCACGTATTCTAAATGAGGAAAAAAAAAAAAAAAAAAAAAAAAAAAAAAAATCTGTTATACACTTGAATTCTCAATTTTCCGTTTTGTAGAACTTTTAGCACCTCCAGTTTTTCATACTAAATAAGTCATACTCATAACATAAAAAATATAACGCTATATGTTTTGTTGAGTAATGTAAAAGCTTTTAGTTTTGACTACTTTTTATTTAAATTTATTTTTAAGTGAGGAAAAAAAACTAACACTCGGCTAAAGAATTAAAAAAAAGGATGCAAATGTGATTTGAAATTGAAGGAAAAACAAGCAAAGCTTTATTTAAAGTGAATATTAAAAAAAAAGAAAAAAAAAGAAAAAAAAAGATAGAAAAGAAAGAAAACTACTAAAAAAAGTGTTAACTTAAAAAAAAAGTTAAAACACGTGTCCTGGAGTATATGTACATGTCTTCCAGTCGTACTCGCTAACGAACAAAGAAAGGCATGCACAGGTAATCCTAATAGACATTTTTGTCTGTTTTAATTGCAAATAAGATTTTTTATTTAATTATTCTCTTTATGCGGATATAACAAAATACTATGGATTTCGTACCAGGATTTGAAAACTTGTCACATGAGTAAGTAGGTTAACCGTTAAAAGGTCGAAAATTAAAGTAAGTAAACTAGCTGAAAAAGTTAAGAGTATTAATTTCTACACAAGAGCAAATTAACGTATTTTCGAGTGCTGAAGTCATCGGTTCGACCTACTCCCCAAAGATCAGACTAAAAATGACCAAAGGAGATGGAAAATAAATAAATAATAGTAATAATAAAGAGCGGGCTTTTAGTCAGGCCGAGAATTTCTCGCCACCTCTTTTCTTCGCAAGAAAAAAAAAAATTAAAACAAAAGTAGCTTTAAGAAAAAAAAAAAGCGAAGAAAATACGCAGTCTCCATTCATCGGGTTGCTGATCTAATCGTTTCAATTAGAAGTCTTATTTACAAATAAATTCTCTTAACGAATCTTATAAACTATTTCACGTTAGCTTAACGCAAAAAGATTTACAAATAAAAGAAAAATACAAAGCAACGTGTAGTTCATTTTTACGTGGTTATAAAATGGGGGATCTGTTTAACCACGTTTCTCCTCCATAATCTAATTTTACTGTTTTATAAAACAAAATAGAGTCAATTTGATCAAATTTTAATGCAACTCCCCACCACAATAAGATGGTAGTTAAAAAAGAAATTGAATAATCATACAAAGGTTTAACAAGCATATCGATAAAATCTTATTTTTTTCGTCATTACTTCTCTCCTTGAAATAAATTCATAAATCGATCCCCTAGTTTATGACCACCCCATATACGATGCATACATGTACACAGGTGTGCATGTACATGATAAAGTAGGCGACATTATTCCTTGCAATATACAAAAAATTAGAAGATCACATATGCTTAAGGGAAGGGAGATCTTAGCTTAAAGAAGTTCGCGCTTTAAACAGGAGATTTTTGGCGTATAACAAGGAGGTATTCATTTAAGTGAGGGATCAGTTTCCACTAACGACGTAGGGGGGGAAAGGGAGTCGATGGAAATTGCTTGTAGAATTTTATTTTAAGATACATAGAAGCCAAGTTTTTATATACATATGGTATCTTATTTTAAATTTGAATTGAAAACTTTTAGAACTTCCGTTATTAGATGTGACAAAAAGGAATCTTAATAATGAAGTAGGAAGAAAAAAAAATGTATTCTATTTCGTGAACGTTCTTTCTTTGGTGAACAGGAAAAACCCTCGACCCCCACTCCCAACTTCGATAAGAAAAGCTATAGAGTAAAAATATTTAAAAATAAAGCTTGCTGTGAAGATGAGATGATTATGAAGTATATCTATCTAGTAATATTTAAACTAATAGCGGAAAAAAAAGAGAAAGAAAGACAAGAACAAGACAAAAATCATGAAGAGAGATAGAGAAGAGACACGCACTCAGACAAAAATGCCGGCAACTAGAGAAAGAAAATAGCGGGTGACAAATATGCTTTTAAAAAGGGATACAATGAAACAATTCAAAGACAAAAGCAAAATAATTTCGTAGAAAGGATAAAGACAATTATGATACGAAAGGTAGAGAATTATTCAAGTATTTTTTTTTATCCTTAAGTAAAGCCGAGACCGGTTACGAATGATGAGACTCATAGTATTCTTCCTTGAAGCGACATACACAGATGATCATGGAAGCAAAATTCGCTCAATTTAACTT